>JASANN010000066.1:0-122666 GCA_031762395.1 Calameuta pygmaea | reverse complement strand
TGTAACGTTGGAACGTTGTAACGTTGGAACATTGTAACGTTGGAAAGTTGGAACATTGTAACGTTGGAACGTTGGAAAGTTGGAACATTGTAACGTTGGAACGTTGGAGCGTTGGAGCGTTGGAACATTGTAACGTTGGAACGTTGTACCGTTGGAACATTGTAACGTTGGAACGTTGTAACGTTGTAACGTTGGAACGTTGTAACGTTGGAACATTGTAACGTTGGAAAGTTGGAACATTGTAACGTTGGAACATTGTAACGTTGGAACGTTGGAACGTTGGAACGTTGGAACGTTGTACCGTTGGAACGTTGGAACGTTGGAACATTGTAACGTTGGAACGTTGTAACGTTGGAACGTTGGAACATTGTAACGTTGGAACGTTGGAACGTTGTAACGTTGGAACGTTGTAACGTTGGAACGTTGTAACGTTGTAACGTAAGCGTATACCTGACCGAAGATTGAAGATTACAGAAAAATCAGCACAAAGAGTGAAAGAGTTTAAAAATAAAACAGATCATGCTGGATGTATACGTTTAATGGAAAGAACAAAAGATAAAGAATCGATAGAAGATGATATAAAGTAAAAAAAAAAAAAGTAATTAAATCCATAGAAAAAAAAAGCGAATAAAAAATATACAAAATATATATACACATACATATATATGTATTTCAATTAAAAAAACATACTACGTTACGTTCTGTGTATATCCTTAGTATTAGAATTTCAATTTGTAATGCGATTGGTCTAAGCGACATTGGAACGTTGTCTAATTAAAGAGAGCACAAAGAAGGAAAGAGAATTGAGAAACAAAAAAAAATATCTTCAGACTCTCCGACGAAGAACTTTTTATACAGAAACTTTGCAGGAGTCGCGATTGTATTTTACAGTGTAAAGTTTGTATACCGTAAGGTGGGGAACGATGGTGTCGAACGAATACAGAAAATTATTATTAATGAAATTCGAAGCGAATTTCTAAAATCTTTACTAAAACCGTCAAGACCTTCGACATTCTATTGTATTGCACGAATTGGTTCTCGCGTAATTTCTGTATCGCGATGAAATATTTTTTTCATATTTTCTTCGTTGATTTACGTTTTTTTTTTCTAACCGGCACCGATTCGATACCAGTGAGAATCGAAGAGGCGTGGAGAGACGAATGAATTGAGTTTTAAGGGGCGATGAGATATTTATAATAAAAAAAAGTAAGAAAAAAAAATAGAAAAAATATTCTTTTTTAAAAAAAAAATCAGACCTAGTTCGGTGTAACGTTAATTTTTTGTTCGTGCACGCAAACAAGAACGAATAAGAAAAATGACGTGTAAACGAGGTTAGAGCGAGAGAAAGTGAACAAAGAGGAAAAAAAAAAGATGTGTTCAGTACATTCTGTACTTTTGTATTTTGCGGCGAAATATTATTTTTCGAAACAATGCACACAAGGGCAAAGACGATAAATTTTTAAAATCGTTTACGGGATCTGGTAATACAAACGGAACGATCGGCTACGCTACAACCGATCCCGTGTACGTGAGAATTATTTGAATTAAGCCGAGTACTCGTTTAGCATTAACGATTACTGTAACATATTTACCTGATATTTAGAGCTAGAAGACGAAGGAAAAGAAAAGAAAGGAAAAAAAAAACAAGAAATCTCTATTGAATTTACTCGTGTAGGTAAACCAAATTAATTGACAGCGAAGACGAGAGATTGAGGGGAAAAAAATATAAAAGAAAACTAATTAAACGTTTTCGAAAAAAAAAAAAAAAAATAGATGGCAACGGGTGTGCGTGCGATATCGTGTTACGTGAAAAAAAAAAAAAAATTCGTTACGATTCTGCAAATTAAATTAAAGACAAATCGATCGTCCGACGCACCGGATGTGCCACTTTGAAGTGACCGCGAGACGTCCCATCCTCGATTGTTATGTCGAAATGCGATTTGTGCGAATGGCGACTCGAAATACGTTTTACGAATGAAAATGAATCGTTACGATTCTGAAAATTAAATAAAAACCTAATCGAACGTCCGATCTGATGCACCGGATGTGCCACTTTGTCGCATCCTCGATTGTTATATCGAAATGCGATTTGTGCGAATGACGAATAAGTTTTACGAACGATAATGAAAAATAGTAATTACTCGAAAGTGTCAAAGATTCCCTTGTTAATAATAGTTCTAGTTACTAAAACTGTGTTTTACGATATCAGAAATCGCTCCGTCGACGCGGCGAAAAAGAATTGTACGTCGCAAACTAAGCATGACTTCCCTCATTTGAACTTGGACTTAATACCGTATGTATTCTACGTATGTATGAGTAACGGCCGTTGCTGTCATGGAAAATTCCATAGCTACAGTCGATTTGCCATAACCGCACTTGGAACTTTTGAAACGAACGTTCACGATCACTGGATTGTCGATAACTGATTTTCTCACGTGAATCCAAAAGTCCGCGACGAATGATCGTCGTTCTTTGTCGAAGGTTCCGTGGTAGCAACGGTTTTACACGGACACCATTACCGAATAACGCCATTTTATTTCTAACTACTATAATTACTGTCACGATTCAATGATGTTGTTATTCATGCACGACTATAGGCCAAAATATGTATCGGCAGACAAATTTTAAAAATATAGTCCATTATTTTTATCGTAAATGATACACAAACTGGGACACTTTTATTTGAACCTTGAACAACGATAACCGTGATCGGATACGAGTGTGAAATTTTTAAATTAGTTTTCGAGATGTACGTCTGGCGCTGATGTCGCACCAGTTTTTAGTTACTATCCGCGCGAGGAGATGGCGCTCGCGACGGCGGAGGATTGAATTCGCAAATAGAACAAAGGAAATGCAATTCTACATTAGCATCCCGACTGAGATCCCGACTCAAAGAAGCTGGTAATGTATCAACTACCAATCGAAAATTGTTGCAACGCTTTTGGATAATAATTGGTACGAAAGGTGCCTTCAATGGCTGCCGTTTATCTACTTGGGATAAGGGTGAGCGTTGAAGAAGAAAAATTTACACCGTTTGTGGATAAAGCATCGAGGTTTAGGGTTCTTTCTAGTAACTGAGGATGACGAAATTGGCGGCGCCCGCTATCACTGCTGAATCGGATTCTCGAATACGACTCCCCGCTACGTGTGTCCTGTAATCGTTGGATGGTTAAAAGTTGGAATCTTGTAGGATTGAACAAGACCAAACGGTTAAAACCATAAAACATGGCTGACGGCGTGTCGGACGGAAGACCGATGCCACGATTTTTTTGTCACAAGTGCAGTGTCGAAATTGAACGTTTGCTACCCGTAAGTAAATTCACTGTTATCTGGCATCATTGATCAAGGTTGACACTCCCGAATCATGCGACACGTCCTAAGATATTCTATTTTTCAAGCTGTCATTTACGAGCCATGTGTGACGCATCTTATGACTGCGGCCTCACGAGAAACAGCACCCTCCTTGATATTACACTTTATAGGGCAATCCTTCTGTTTGAAGTCATTTTTCAAGATAAAAATCTCTGGCCATCGTCATGAACATGGTTAAGATGCTACTGCGCATCCGGCGATTTCATTTCTTATCGTTCACTGTATAATTACTGACACTCTCATTGGAGTTGATATATATATATATATTTTTTTTGATTTTATAATATCAATAAAATTACACCATACCTGATCACGTATATGATTATTGCTCTTGTTCTGGAAATGCACCATACCGTTTCTTTCTTTTTTTTTTTCCTTCTGATACCGATAGCATAATTTGTTTGGTACGATGCTAATTGTGTGATATGATGCAATGAAAATGATTTGCTATATTGTACAGATCGTCATAGGCCTTAAGATGTAAATTCGAATAGCCTGTGAAACAACTGATTGCATATTAATGTAACTTCCCTTTATCGTATTAAATGTCATTGATTAATTAATGACATTAACGCTTGCAGCCAGAAAGTGTCATTTGAACAATATATTTGCCTGCTGTGTCCAAGACATGGGCTCAACTAACTTTCTTTATGATAAAATACTAGGACTATACGTGCCCACTCTGTACATTCGGTTTCATAGAAGAATTGGAATCTAATGAAAATGACAGGAGTCCAACTGGGGATGTTACCGATCAGGATTACCTCAATATGGCATTTCTTAATGCCTTGAGATATGCAGTAAGTGATTTGCCGATACTAAAACCATGAAGCAATGATAGGTTGCTGCTGCTAATAGTCAACATTAATATATTTTTTCATAGGGTTCACGGGCACAAGATGTGGACAATGGGACACTTCAAACTGGAGAATCCAGAAATGTTAGGCAAAGAAGGGATCACAGCGAGGCTACGCCTAGACCAAGAAGGGATCAAGGCGAAGCTATTCTTACACGCAGAACGGCGCCAGACAGTGCTCCTGATTTTATACCAGCAAATCCTTCGGAACAAAGAACCAACGAATCAAGAGGTCCAATTCATGATTCACACAATCGGTCCAGACGGATGAGACACTTTCATACAAGGTACTTCAATTACAGCCACTTATTCTTAAAGTGAAATCCTATACTCAAAATAATAGATTTAAACCTCTAAATTAGATATTGAAAAAGTAAAAACATATTTACTGTTTCAGTAGGCGTCCTCTAAGACACAGGTGGCCCCGACAAGAAATGGATATATTTTTCGAAGACTTTATGTCTGGTCTCACTGGTGTACACTTACGGCTAGATCAGTCACCTGTGTACGTACACTAAATTATTTAATAATATTATAATATCAGGACTATTTTCTTAATAGCATCATTGAACATCAATGATTCATTGAATCTCATAACGCAGTTGATAAAATTAAATTAAATCATTTAGGTTTGACATTAGAGTGCTTTTATCAAACCCGGCTGAATATACATTTGGTCGAAATGGTTTGGACACAATTGTCACACAATTACTCAATCAAATGGATACAACTGGACCACCACCTTTATCTCGTACATTGATCGATGAGATACCAACAACTGCTATCTCGCAAGATCAAGTTGGTAAGTAGATCTTCTTCTTCATTATTCGAGTATTTGAAAAAGCAAATACGATACCTTATCATTTTCGACAGATAACAAACTTCAGTGTTCCATCTGCTGGGAGGATTTCATTGTATCTGAACCAGTACGGCAACTTCGCTGCCTTCATGTCTATCATGCACCGTGTATCGTACCTTGGTTAGAATTGGTAAGATATTTTAATACCTATAATTTATAGTAATCGTAAAGATAATAATACGTTTCGTTTGAATTCCAGCATGGAACGTGCCCGATTTGTCGACAAATTTTGGGCGAGCACGATGCCCAAGAAACAGTTGAGGACACAATCGGCCCAAGTTTAGCTGCACTATTCAGGTATTTCCTAACTGGTACAAGAAATCACTTTTTTTTCCCATTCAAACCATTTTTTTTTCAATCTATCAGATCTTATTTTTTTGTCTTTCGTTACTTCCGATAACAGAGTAGCAGATGAGTCAAACGATACTACGCCATCCGCTTCACCGACGTCAGATGGTTCTAGTACTGGAAATCGTCATGATATATAAAATTTTAATGCCCAATTAATTCACCGTCTCGCCCTTCTAATCTAACGTAACCATTAGCGCACGACAATTATATATTTTCTGTGAGATTTTAAAGATTTACGTGATTTCTGGTTGAGATTCTTCGGCGTCCTGTATCGCTTATCGCTTATTCAGTTTAAAAGCGAGATAACAGTGTTTCGTTTCATTTTGCAACAAAAAAAAATCCATTTTTTTTTGGTTCGGTAAAAATTAACGAATTCGGGGATTCCCCGGTCTATAGGATTTCTACAGACTTGACTACGTGTAATTGGTCGGTTTAAACAAAATGTATAGGCCTTTTCATGATTGCAACAGTGGATTAGATGGGTGATGATTGATCGGTTTATCATATAGGATGCTCAAATTAATCTTTATTTTGCCAGCAGAGGAACATTTTCTATTAAATCAGATAAATGGAAATACATGTATAGTCCCCAAAATGATTGCAGTCACTATTCGTTTAGCGTGACAGTAGCACATAATCTATTCTATAGTTTTCTGCTAATATAAGATTATATATCACTGATGGAATAAATTCTGTTCTACAAGTACAAGATATACAGTTTCTTGAATGTATCTTTTGCCATTCGTTCTTGTATTTCAAGAATCATTGTGAGGTTGTTATATTTTTGTCAATTGGAGTAATTGTACAGGATAATCTTTAAAAGACTGTAGGAATATTTATGAAAGAAAGACACATTAGTTAACTACCAATCATCGTACATCATCTAGTACCATAATTGATTCTTTGTACAGACGATAAATCATTTAGCTGAAGGTTCCCTCGTGCTTTAGAATTTCTAAGAGAAAAGAAATATTAATATGAAAGAAAACAAGTAGCTTGTCACGGCTTGTTAAATGGCACATGTAAGATAATTACATAACTTAATTTTAAATTATGCCTGCAGACAAAGCCGAATAAAAGAGACAATGTTAATATAGTAATATGTGATACGTATGTTGTTTTGTTTTTCTTATAATTAATAAATTAATTTAATGTTCACACTGCGAGAGAGACCTCGAATAACCCAAAGATTAGATCTTTCTTTGCTGTCTATTTGTAACGATGAAGGAAAATAAAATGTAGCATACGAACAGTTATTTGTTTCATTCGCATAAGTTTACGCAAAGCTCCAAAACTCACAATGTTATTCAAGTTATACGAGGGAAAGAAAAAATAAGAGAAAATACAAAAGAATTGGCAGGATTAGCCGATGCCATTGAGGGCAATTTAATTATTAAGGGAATAAAGTTAATGACGAAGCAAAGAAGATACGAAATTGGATAATCGTAAGACATTTAGTTACAAAAATGCTGTTAAAACTTACATTATTTTCCAAAATAAGCAGTGATCGTGATCCTGAGAACAAAATTGTAGAGCGATGAAAATTATTCGTTTTCGCTTGGTCTTGGGCACTCGCGAGTGTGACGATAAAAAGAAATTAGTACAAACGATTAAAAGATATTAAATCACGGTAAATGCACAGCTAATTTACTTATCGAGATATAAATCTGACGAGGAAGGAGGTATATTTTGATTAAGGTGCAACAATGGATTGAGACGCCGGACAAACAATGTTTTATGGATCGGTTCTGACGTCACAATGGCATTTGCACGGCGTTTTCAAAAATGGATTGCGCGCGCATCGGAACCGTTAATTTTAAATATACAAAACGATTTGCCCGTTTATTAATAATATAAAATATATTGTTAATAGAAATTCCGCTTTTTAGCCGATTAATGTATAAATTAGGAATGTACAATGAAGATCAAATATATTTATTCCGTAAAAAGTTTATCAACTTATTGTCTTGGTTTATTACATTATTATTGTAAACTTCTACTCCGCCGATATAACTGCGGAATTTCTCACGACATTTAAATTCCCTTGGAAATTATTTTATTTCTTAATTATACGCTTAAACGTTTATTAAGCTTTTGTTTTTGTAATTTATCATGCAATCTTTTATTTTTATTTTGTCATCTGCAAGGATGCTCTTGTCGATATTGCAGATAGCGCAATCAGCTGTGACGAGTGTTGCGATTATATATTTTTTACACCAAGTTTATCTAGTAAAATGCAATTTAATTATTTTAATTTATCATTGAAATTTTAATGATCTTAACGAAACTATTTTTATACGACGTTTAACGTTTCTCATGTGGTTTAATAAGTTTCGTTTGTGCTAATAAAAGTTTCGTGAATTTAAGTGACTTCAATATTTCAATAAGGATTGTTGCTATTCACGCGAAATCTTTATCAATATTTATTGCAGCTGATGTAATTAATTTTTATTAATTAATAATAGTATTAGCATATGCAAGCAGTCTTTAGGAAAGACTGTAAAATGTTCTTTAGTTTTCATTGATGTTTGAGGTTATGTTTATAACAGAATATTTCAATGTTCATTCTCTGTAAAATAAGAAATTTTTATATTATTTGTATTTTACGTTGAATAGTTTCAAGTGTTTGGTGTCTGAGGAATTTTAGCTGTGTATATGCATATGCTATATAAATTGTTCAAGTGTCCTGGACTCGATCATCTTGGTATGCACAAGTTTTTGGATATTGGAGAATGGCCGAGGATGAGGGTAGGGTTGAATTCGTGACAGATCCTTGTCCAATAAAGCCCCGCAGAATTGGTCCACAAAATATTGTTGTGCGACTTAGAAGAAGAGAGACCATAGGTTGTCTGTATCCAGGAACGCAAGTCCTGATAGCCCGACAATTCTATCAGAATGTCTTTCCAAATTTCACTGTTGTCAATGTGGAGAAACCGCCATGCTTCCTCAGGAAGTTTAGCCCAGACGGAAGATACCTGGTTGCCTTTAGCGCAGATCAGACTTCCATTGAGGTTTACGAGTATCGAGGAGCATCGGCAGCTGCTGATTTGCTAGCAGAATGCAAGGGGGAATATGTTGGTCATAAAAATGACGAGCGTTCTTTTCAAATAAGAAGTAATATATTTACCAAGTTTTTCAAGGTATTCGCAGAATCATAAACCAGTCAATTATTTTTAGACTATAGTATATTTAAAAGCTATTTTATATCCAGGTGAAATGGATAGTCAATGTTGTACAAAGCAACGAACAACTAAACAGAGAATGTAGTTTATTTACTGACGATGGTAGATATGTAATTGTCGGTTCAGCAGCACATATTCCTGACGAGCTTAGACCTCATTTTTATCAGGTACAGCCAAAATAACCTAAAAGGTGTCAATCATTGACAGCTTAACAATCAATTTAATCCAACAGATTTATTCAAACAATGAGGCGCTAACTCCAAATCCAAGATCACCACTGGAAGACTACAGTCTTCACCTGGTTGATCTGCGAGGTGGAAAATTATGTGATACAAGACATTTCAAAGTAGACAAAATATATTTGTCCCACAATCAAGGTGAGTTAGAAAATAATATTAACAAGAGTAACTGAAATCTTTTCTAACAATCTTTCGCACACCAAATTTTCTTCAAAACTTCTCCATAGGTCTCTACTTGTACAAAGATATCCTAGCAGTGCTCTCCGTACAGCACCAGACCATACACATATTCCAAATACTGGACGGAATGTTCATAAACGTCCGCACAATTGGAAGATTTTGCCTAGAGGACGACGCATACCTAGTTACGAGTGCCTGGCCTGGTGTAAATTGTCGACCATTCAGAGACGCGACGATAAATAGTCTTAAACATAAACTATTGGTGTACCTGTACAGAAGAGCTGAATATATAAGCGATACAACCCGGGACCCTTACGAGCTACGTCGATTTTACCAGTACTTTGATCAGGTAAGGAAACAAAAATGCTACAAATTTAGTCAAGAGATTTTTCACGAAACGAATAAATTTTCAGCTAAACGCTTTACGTATGTGGAAAATGCAATTGCTGGATACAAATCACATACTGGTCAGATATGCCAGTGAGGAAGTAGCAACCTTACAGGCAACCGAACCAAATGCTCAACCAGCACTTCTAGTTGTCTATGATATGGTGACTGCAAAAGTTCTTGCTGCGTATGATAACGCGTCGACGCAACTATTGACGCAGTTTGAAAATTTCAGCGATTTTTTTCGCAATGCTCGCATGAGCACGGACTGCCAATACATGTGTTCCCCATCAAACAACATTTACGCTAGGTGTGCCCCGCTGTTGTTTAACTAATTTTTTTTCTTTATTAATGTCCCTTATAAACGTAATATTAATAATTGCTTCAGACTGATGCAACAGAGATTTAAACAGACAATAGTCAGTGCTCGTTATGGTGGTCTTACGGAAGCAACTAAAAGATTGCTAGCACAATTGCCAATATGTGCACAGTCTTATTCAAGCTCCCCTTATTTGGATTTATCATTGTTTTGCTATGATGACAAATGGGTATCGATGATGGAAAGGCCAAAAGCTTGCGGAGAGCATCCTATAAGGTAGGATTTTGAAATATGATAAGATTTATTGGCAAGCTTTTGGTCTAACGGAGCTTTTGGCTTTTTTCTTCTGTTCAGATTCTATGCCAGAGATTCAGGATTACTAAAGTTTCGTATGTATGCTGGAATGCTGGGCAGAACTACTCCTGTGGTGGCAAGAAGACTCGTTGCCTTTACTTTTCATCCGACAGATCCTTTTGCTATTTCTGTTCAGCGTACCAATGCTGAATATATTGTCAGTTTTCATGTTCGACATATATAATACATTATATTGGTGCAATCGAAAGGATTCACAGTGCATTGTCTTTTTACTTGGATTGTACGATAAAGGAGAAATAAAGAAGAAAATTTATTAATCACGTTTTTCAGTACTTGCAGCCAGAAAGTATGATTAGAGGAAACGAGTTGGTAATATAATTATTTCTTGTAGCTCTATAAATAGGTATTTATTTTTAATTTCAAAGTTTAAATATTTATGGTTCATAAATTTCATGGCCAGTGAGAAGACCCGAAACTCAAACCAAATGAAGTATCAGTCGTAATTCTCAAATTTTTTTTTTAAGGTTATCCTCTCTCTAAACCTTATTCCATGCCTCGTATTTCTCTACAACGTCCTTTGCAATAGGTTTCACAATCGCCAGTGCATCCATTAAATATTTCATCGAATGTATAGCGTCCGTCTGCTTTGACTTTAAATCCACATAAAAGGACGGATTATTTTCAAGCTCATAAAAAAGTTTCTTAACCTGTCTCATCCATGCTTCCTTGCACAGAAGTTTCAAATCGGCGCAAGAATATCCATCGGTACGGATGATCAACTGACTAAATTGATCCTGGGCCCGAACAACATCAGACACGTAATGGACAAAAATGGCCTCACGTATGCTGGAGTCTGGTACGTTGACAAGGATTCTTTTTTCCAAACGTCTCAACAAAGCAACATCCAGGTCCCACGGCATGTTTGTCGCAGCCAGAAAAAGAATGCGTGATTTCTCATTCGAAAGCAAACCATCAAGTCGCGCCAGAAGTTCAGCCCTGAACCTCCTGGCTGGTTCTGACAAAGTCGAGGAGCTTCCATTGTTCTTGGTCACCGTCCAATCAATCTCATCAACAAAGATGACAGAGGGTGCATGGTACTTGGCCAAGTCACAGAGTACCTGGAAATTGTATATTTGATGTGAAATATCTAATGGCGCGTTCCGCAGGGGACAGAATGTAAGACGCCCTATTTTGAGGCTAGCACTGAAGTATAGGTATACTGGAATGGGTATGTTGTAATCCTGGGGTACCCAGGGTTACCTTGCTATCACAAAATTATTTTAATAATTGATGTTTCACATGTACCAGGTGTCTGTCAATGGCTCACTTTTCTTTTATTAATTAATTAAGTATTTTACTCTGATCAGGATGACGGTCTTGATCAGATTTCAAGACTGTGATCAGGAACAAGCCAAGGGCCTTGTCTCCTGTCACCTGTAAGTGAAACTTAAACCTTTTTACTTACCCTTACATATTTTTCTGAATCACCTCTCCATTTACTCACTATGGAACTTGAGGTTATGTTGAAGAATGTCATGTTACATTCAGTGGCCACAGCTTTGGCCAGCATAGTCTTTCCTAATAATTATTTCTATTAAACTGATTCTTTTCGTTATAGATGGTGATGGACTTGTGCCGAGCAGTGGATAATTTTATGTGGAGGTCGTACCTGTTCCTGATGGACCATACAAAAGTATTCCTTGCCAGGGAGAAAACTTGCCACTGAATACTTCTGGATATTTAATGGGAAAGACTGTTGCCTGCTTCAAAGTTTCTTTGCACTCCTCAAGACCATATATGTCTTCCCATTTTACGTTCAAGTTTGTTTGTACAATTTCCTAAGAAGAGGAACAAGGGATTCATGGAGCTTAAATGCTAATCAAGTGTGGAGATAAAATATATTTATCACCTTCGCAATCATCTCAGCGATTTCTCGCCATTCCGTGCCGCTTTCGTAGAGACCCTGAAGAGGCTTAAGGATTCGTTCGTTCTCCAAAGATTCTACATTATTTCCCAGTTTTACGTCGCTCGTCTGGTTTTTGGATCTTTGAAAAATTGGAGTAACGATCGGTGCCAAAATCGGCTCTATCTCGTAGCCAGTATTATTTTCACTTGTCGATGATTTTGATTTTCCAATTTTATCATCGCTCAGCGCCTCCAGCCTTCCTGACGTTTTCATCGTCCTTTCCTTCTTCGAGCTGGGAATCGATAAACGCAAATTATAATACAATGAAAAATATTTTTATGAATTTTCGAAAACTCACTGATTCTGTACAAAGTTACTGTCCACGGTGGATTCGACTTTTTTACAAATTTTTGGATATCTCTGATATTTTGCGTAATAATAATCGCTGTACTCCAAAAGGACGATATCTAGATCTATATTGTCGCAAAGCTTAACGTCCTTAGAGAGATGAGCATCTTTTGCAAGCGCATCGGCGCACTCGATAAATCTGAAACAAATATATATTTACAAGCCTCCCAGAAAATATCGCACAAGTCGCAAGCATCAATTTCAATGATTCTTATTTGCCGGTAACAAGAAATAAATAATGGTAAAAAAAAAAAAATTAATAATCAAGAAACTCTGACCCTCAATTAAAGTCATTGAAAATATAACAAACGCGAAAATAAATGAATAAAAAAAAAGTACCTTTGCTCCTTCAAAAAATCAACGATAAGATAAAGCAGCTGTCTTCGCCGTTCCTGTTCACGTTTTTCCTCCTAATTAAAAATCAATAGAAAAATCATTATGCGATCACGTTAAATTAAATAATAGCTGCCTGGCAATTGGCTCATTTCCCTTTCCGCAATCTTGCCAATGCCGATTAAATAAACTTGCAAAAATCTCATTAATTCTCATTTATTCATATTCAAGCAAAAACTTGCCTTATCACGTGCATTGTGAATTGATCTGCTCAGTATCGAATCCGCCATCCTCTCTAGCCCCGTTTAACCCAAATCCCCATAAGACTCTGAAATTATTACCAGACCTCAGAGTTTCTGTTCTTGGTATAAATAACACTGACACTTTGTCACCATGACAATAGCGCAGCCCTCCTGGACTGCAGGCAGATCAATTCCACAGAAGGTTACAAACTATTTAAATTACATGAAGTTTCAAGGTCAAGTTCAGTGACCATGCACAATACAAATGGCATATAAAAAATGTTAATTCTTATCAAATTCAAAATAATTTTCATTCAAATTTTCCTGCCAAGTCATCAAAGCCAAATTCTCTCTCCTGCAGTGCAAATATTTAAATGAAAATTCGCATGTGACAAAGTATCAATAAAATATGGACCGTTGCAGTATCACGACTTGACCTATGCCACATGAGTAAGAATTTGAAAATGACGCAAAGCTGGCAGTGCGCTTTCATTCCAACCCTCAGCCAGCCAGGGGGTTGCTGTGCGCCACCTTTGGGGTGGTTCGAGGTGGTGAAGTGACGCAAGGTGGAAAACCCTGTTCGATCGACCCGCAAACCTCACAGCAGTTCACTGCGACAGACTGTAGTCACAATCAGTACAGCGTCGCGTGCACCCAGCATACAGTCGGTAAAGTCTGACCGTACGAGCACCTAGGACCAGTTAAAACAAAAATTGAGCAAGAATCAAAGGACCAATAGAATAAAAAAAAAACCCACCGAAAATCATCCCCACTTAAAGTAAATCAAGATCATGTAAACAGAGTGACGTGTAACGTATGAAATAAAAAAACGACATGCTGTTCAAAGGTACAAAAAAATTTTGTAATGCAGGAACAAAATAAAAATCCGTTTCACCATATTTTTATTTTTTTGACTCAACTTCATTCGGACCCGTGCAAGCTCATGGAAAGGTCCAGCTGCACCGTGCAGGACTTTATTCAAATTCTTGAAAATTCCATCCTCTAATCATTCCGTGTACTGAATTCACGTACAGATAATAAAGTACTAAAGGATCAGCATCTTGATAAGATGCAAGACCATGTTGAGATCACTTAGCAGTAATCAGAGATTACCCACGCAGAATCCAATTGATAACAATGACAGATATAGCATGACTGTCTTGATACCAGGAAACATGTTCCTGCCACCAGTCCGTGCCAGGAGGCTGCTGGATTAACTGGATCAGCTGGACCTGATCAAAAGATTAGTTTGACTATCCTCCACCGTCGTGCACGATCTGGAAGGTCATGAAGAGAATTCGCAGCATCCACGTGGGGATGATGCTGGGACGGGTCCTGACCCTGGTCACACTCTTAGCGATGATGCCAAGAATAGGTAGAGTTTATAAAAACGTAAAAAAAGAATTGATGCACTGGGTTCTTATCTCTACTAAAATTATCTTTAATCACCTTCCTCCATGTTAATTAATTACATTGCACTTTCAGATGCACTTGAGGAAAATTGCACAGACTTTC
This sequence comes from Calameuta pygmaea, assembly GCA_031762395.1. NCBI lineage: Eukaryota > Metazoa > Arthropoda > Insecta > Hymenoptera > Cephidae > Calameuta > Calameuta pygmaea. The sequence goes on along the minus strand of JASANN010000066.1, from coordinate 108,202 downwards.
AAGGCGGCACTGTCAGACACGGCCTCTTGTACGTCCCAGGACCTGCAGTCTGCAGTCTCTGCGTTTGCTACCATTCCGAGCCAATGTGGTGTCAATCAATTTATTGTACGCCGCCATACGTGAGTAAAAAAAATTAATTTGAAAATTATAACGATAATTCAAAAATACTTGTCGTCGCTCAATCGCTGCTTGGTCTATATATTTTTTTTTCCCCGACTTTTAATCACGAGGGTCTGGAACTTGCAAGATTTTTTTCGATAACGAAAAAAAAAGAACTTTTTTCCCTATGCGTGACGACGCTCGGCGTCGATAATACTTTTCAACAGCAGAGGAAAAAAAATATAACGACACGCGATAACCTCGTTGCAAATGAAATATTTTTTCACTTGGTTAAACTTCAGCTTCAGTTCTGACGTTAAAGCCAGTCTGAGTTTTCTCTAGAGACTCTTCTTTTTTTTTTTTATTTTAATTTACCGAGTAAACAGACCATTGCGCACGGTTGATTCCAAAATGCCGGAGGGTAACCAGGTGTTTGCATATATACATTTTTAATATGTACGTTATAAAAGTAGATGAATTAAGCGCAGGGTCAAAGCATTTTGTTTATCGAGCCAGCTGCAAACTGGAGAAGCGAAGTGTGCGAATAAATTGAATGCATTTTTTTTATCGTCCTCCTTTCATCTCCGTGTTCCTAAAAATTGTATAAACAACTTAGAACATAATTTCAAGCTCTTTCCGTAGCTAGAAAAAAAAAACAAAAAATATTCATTAAATCGCTTATCCTCTTTGTACAGAAATTTCAATGAAATTACCATTTCTTAATAGCTCGGAAAGACTCTGAGCTTAATTCTAGAATCGCGGTTTCTATGTAGCGACGTCCACCTTAATTTCCATTAGACCATTGAATAACGTCATTTTCTCGTCTAGGACGGCCGCCTTCGCTCTATTCAAGTTTCACGCTTTATAATTGGCACGTCAATTACACAGACTAGCTGCAATCCGATTCCCATGCAGATTCCTCTCTTCTTACGTCTCAACTGTCAAACGGTCATTTGATTTTCCATAATTGGAAATTCTACTCGCTGTCATTTGTATGATTATGCGTGAAACAAGATATACATATAACCAAAATACACTATAAATATACAGTAATAGCGTACAGTATAAAAAATATGAAAATTCGCCTTAAACAAGAAGCAAAAGACCTCTGTCATCAATTCCGTCAATTACACAAACTCGCTGCAATCCAATTCCCATGCAGATTCCTCTCTTCTTACGTCTCAACTGTCAAACGGTCATTGGAATTTCCGTAATTGGAAATTCTACTCGCTGTCATTTGTATGATTATGCGTGAAACAAGATATACATATAACCAAAATACACTATAAATATACAGTAATAACGTACAGTATAAAAAATATGAAAATTCGCCTTAAACAATAAGCAAAAGACCTCTGTCATCAATTCCGTGACTCGTGGTCAACTGATATTAATTTACAGAAAGGTCAAGGGTCAAGGGTGGGGTGCATTACATCGATAAGGGCACTTAGCGTTATTGCATAAAAATTTAATACCGTAGGAAAGTCCCGAATCGTTATTTTTAGACGTGAAATGGCAGTGCGGCATAACCTAAAATAGAATTGGGTCACGGTGAGAGATACTTGTTATATGAATATATATGTTTTTATATATGTATATCTGACAGTATGGCTGCCATATATGTCTGTATATAATATATATACATTAAATGCATCGACAGCCTCAGAGGAAGTTAAGGTACCAATTAAATTGGCTAATTGATTTGTTGTCAGAAATGCAAGAGATTTCGAGTCGGCGAGAGATGCTGCGAATTCGAATGTCTCGACGATACAGATGCTGATTGGACAGACCCTGCATTGATAATAGCAGCTGGATCGGCCGACCTTAAGGCGCAGAAGATTCTTGGTCTGCTGATGCTGATGGTCCTGGCGCTGACGGCGTCCTGGTAACGGAAGAGGACATGGTAAAAAAATTGTAATTCAGGTTTGACATATCTCATACGATAGATAGACGTATATCAATATCTGGAAACGGCGTCCAGTTTTTCAATCAAAAAACAATCAGCGAGCGAGTGACGGGGATGGCTGAGCTGAAAGAAAAAAAAAAAAAAAAAAAAAAAAATATAATGGAGGGGCGGAAGGAGATTTTGGAACGCAGAAGAAATAAAAGACGGCCTTCCTTCGCAACGTTTGGTGCTTCTGCGAGATTTCAATTTTTGCGTAATTAATAGAGAGTTTACAATTTTTTCGACTTCGATGCTTTCCTTGTTTCCCATTTTTGGACTAGGCCCGATGGCGTAGGGATGATACATTTTTTCGACTTTTTAAACTATCATGGCGAAGCAGCCTCAATTCGTAATTCGACTTTTCCTCGGGAGTCTGTGATTCGAGTGGATGATCTTATTTATAGATATGCTCAAAAGTTTGAAGTTTCAGAAAGATTAAATACGCGCAATGGACTTCGGTATGCACGCGCGTCTTGTTATTCGAAATTTTGGCTTTTCTATGCGTTAATAGCTAATTGACCATTTTACTATGACGAATAGTGAATATCGTGGACGTTTTTGGGATTGATGATGATGTCGTTAGAGACTTTTTTATAGGAACTTTGTAGAGGGAGAGAGAGAAAGTTATTTATAGAAATAAAAGGTAGAACTTTTTTTTTTTAATATAAAGAGTAATTTTTACTCATTAAGAAAGTTATCCACTACGGCGAAGACTTATATCCGTTTTATTCGATAAATTAGTGGCATGGGAACAGCCGCCATTTTCTCGACGCCATCTTTGGCGCGGCCCCGTTTTATCTTTGACGCTTATCAGAGATTGCTCTTTATCTTTAAATTATTATAGTTCGAGAGGCTAATCGTCGTTCGGTTAGTCTCACTTGTCGAAGAACAAATTTCACCGTCCCAGTTGACTGTCATTGTAAGTCAACTGAGTCCACGGTCGAAGAGTCAAAGGAGCTGTCAGTTGTCACTGTCATCTTGACAACCAATTGGCAGTTACCACTGACGCATACAGTACATTCTTGTAATCCTCAATAAACATTGCAGTTACTTTTGTACGACTGTCTTTAATTTTTATAACATCCCTAGTAGATGATGAGCTTCTTTTCTTGAATATTACAATTTACATTTGTTATTCATATATCATATTATATATTATATTTAGGAATTATATGCCAAGGAAGATCTCTTCTTTCTGAGACGCAGAGGCATTAGGATATACCTGAGGAAGGGACCGAAAGGTCCTTGTAAATTTTCTGATTTTATTTACTGGCTGCCGAGGAGAGATCCATATTTTATTATTCAGGAGTAACTTACAAAGGATCTAGACGTAAAGTGTTTCCATGATTCTTGTGACCACTTTGTTCATTTTTTTCCTTTCCATATGGTATCATAGAGATCAGTACGTCGTTGAGGAAAAACAGGAATTTGTGCTCTCACTTCCTCCACCATTTTCAAATCTGATAGCAGCGATAATGGGATTAATAGAATTAAGAAATTTAAAAAAAATTACAATAGTTCTAATGTCTTTGTCTTTTTTTACTTACCCATGTCACATGTAACGATACCCTCCTTTTCATCCATCTCATGAAGTACCTTTGCCCAAGGACTTGTCAACTGCGTATGACCCCAGGCAATGTATCCTGCACCTTCACCCCTAGCTGGCGATACACAAGCAACAAACAATTGATTGTCATTAGCTCTGGCACGTTGAAGTAATGACCAATGAAGTGGTCCGGTTGTCATATTAAAGGCAGCTGGATATATCAACATATGACAACCCAAATTGCGATATAGTCGAGCCATTTCTTCAAAACGAATATCGTAGCAGATTCCTAGACCAATTTTACAACCCTTGACCTCAAAAGTTGTCAATTCATTACCAGGACTGAGAGTTTCGCTCTCGCGGAATGTCATCTTCCCCTTAATGTCAATATCAAATAAATGCATCTGAAAATAAAAATAACGATATTTAAACTAAGATGAATATTTTATCTGATAATTAAATGTATACGCATACATACCTTTCTATGTTTGGCTATTAGATTACCCTGATGATCCCAAACGGTTGATGTATTATACAACTTGTCACCATCTCTTTCAGGAATGGTTCCACCGATTAAATATATACCATTTTCTCTTGCAGCGTGGGACAAAGCAATACTTGTCTCACCCTCAGGAATATTCTCTGCGTAAGCAGGAAAGTGTGCTGGGTCAAATGAGAAAATAATTATTATTTTACATGATAAAGTTAGAATTAAATCTTAAACCAGTGATCGCTTACATGTTCCATAAGGTGAGTTGAAACATTCGGGTAAAACAACCAGATCTGCTTGTTCTTCTTTGGCACGTTGAATAAAAGATTCAGCTCTGGAGATGTTAACTGATTTATCAGTACCAACTGACAGTTGAACCAAGGATATGCGTAGACCTGAGACAGGAATAGAAATTGGAGTATTTAAAATGAAGCTATCATGTTTGACGGTAGGAAAATGAGATTAAATATAACATACTTTCCATTGTTCCAAAGGCTTGATTCACTACTTGTCTTAAACTGTTGATAAGTTTCATTGTTTTTAGGTTAGGTATGTCAGTGTTACGTCATATTGATATTTATACAAGATTACAAAAGGCATAAATAAGCAGAACATGATATACTTTATTGTGATTTTTTAATGTAAAACTTGCAATTAATCTTAGAAAGATAAGAGCAATCACTCCAAGGATTCATGATCCGTACCTATAGGTAGTATTGAGTTTAATCAATTTAATGTAAAGTTCTGTCAAAAACTAAGAAATTAGATTTTTTTTTTTTTCAAAATTCTTCATTTGATAAAATTGTTGGATAATAATCAAAGTTATTTAAATATTTACAATTCTTTTTTTTTAATTTTCAGAACAGTATTTTATCATGTAAGTTTTATTATAAAAGCGTAAAAACAAAATGACACATTGGCGTCAGTTATAATTAAAAAAAAAATTTAATCACTATTTGCGGGGCGATCTGGAACGTGACCTCTTGTGCTTCTTGTGTTTTCTTCGATCCAGGGAATCTGAGTATCCTGTTCTCCTGTCTTTTCTTCTTTCACGTTCCTTGTCTTTCTTTCTATTCTTTCTACTGGATCTCTCGCAAGAACTGTCTTGTCTTTTGTGTTTTTTGGACTTCTTGGATTTCTTTGTTTTTTTTTCTTTCTCCTCTTCGCTGTTGTCGTTGCTCTTTCTTTTTCTTGATTTTCTTTCAGGGCTGCTCTCTGTATCGGTGGAGCAATCATGTTTTTTCAATTTTTCTTTTTTACGCTCTCTTTTATTATCCAACTTCTCCGTTTTCTTATCATTTTCATCATCACTGGATACTTGAATAACCTTTGACTTTTCTTCTTTACTTTTGTACTCTTCGTACTTCGTAGCATCTAAAATTCAGTTAGAATAATATTAAAGTCTAGATGAAAGATATTTACTTCTATGTTTAATATTAACTTTTTATTCTTTGTCTACATCAAAGATACTCACTCAAAACTTTAGAATTTTTTAAATACTCCGCTTTGGTTACTGGTTGAACCATGAATTCATTGACGGATATCGTATTCTCTCCAAGAGCCATTTTTACAATTAGTCTTCCAGCGTCGTCGTCGAGTCCCTCAATTTGACCATAATTATTGCTTTGTTTTCCCGCAATTATTTTTACAAATGCTCCTTTAACAAGTTTCAAGTCTTCTTCTTCCTTGGTTTTAGGTGTTCCATTTTGTTTTTGTAAAGTTACTTTGTCTGCTCCAAGACCCATACCCTTTGGTCTCAATTCAGGTATAGCTGCCGACACTACCCTGATAATTATTTTAACATATTGTTAACAATATGTCATTGGAACATTGTAAAAAAAAAAAATGCATACCTTTCATTTTTACCAATTCCTTTATCCGGATGCCAACCCATACCACGTAACATGGCTAGTCCAAAAGCATCTATAGGAATTTGTTCATAATCCTCCAGTGTCGACTACAAGAATAATAAGATATTTAAAGAATGATTGTATATACAATCGAACAAAACAATTACCTCTGCCTGTCCTTTGAGCGATTGACTCTCTCCAACAGAGACTGTTAAAACATTAGGCTTTTCTACTTTAGTATCTTTCGATTTGAGATCTTCAATTATCTCTTGAGCTGCCTGCTCCTCTAATGTTTTAGGTGTTTCACTATGTACATCATCAGTTTCCATTTTAACTTGAGCAGTTGGTTCTATGGAAGGAACCACTGTACCCGACAAGGGAACATCGCTATTTGAAACATCGTCATTAGGTTCTTGTTTAATATTAATCTGTGGAACAGTTCCATTTTTCACTGGTTTAGTTTTAGGTTCAAATATATCAGCATCGATTTTATTAATGATTCTATCGTGCCAAGTTTTGGAACCTAGCATAGGAATGACGAGTGGTTCATCTTTCTTTTCCTCTCCACTGAAAAGCAATAAAATTTTATTGTAGAACAACATTTTTTAAACTAATATAAAAAATCATACAAAAAGGCGTCATTGTAATAAATAATTGCATCAAACGTGAAAGGAATGATCAAATTTGGTTAAGTTTATATGTTAATCGATTGCATATGTAAGAATTAATTAACTCACCCAATTACTTTGATTGCTTTCTCATCAAGACACTCGATGAAGTCGACTTTCTTTTGTTCCAGTGGCGGTATAATTTTCAGGGCTGTTTTTTTAATGGATTTTGAAAATCCAAATGAAATCTTCTTTCCATCATCAGCCATGTTTACACAGACCCTAATTTACACACTGCAAACTGTTTTACCAACTATTTGTTGAACTGACTAGTTGTAAGCTCAGTCGATAAAGTAAACACGCCATTGGTCATTGATTAATTGGTATTAACTTGCTAGCCAATGGCATGCATACCTGTGCCAGTTGGTACCAGCTATCGACCAATAGCGTTCAACCCTGAAATATAAAATCATAGATATACGTGCGCAAGTAAATCATTACCAAAAATCTGCTACAACCAGTGATTCGATCAAAGAGATGCCGCCTCAAGACACAGGCTTCGTTACTGTGAATAATGAATAAAAAGAGAAATATAAATATCATTTTTAGAAATGCCCTGATAAGCTGTAACTTTTATGAGTCAACACAGGCTGGTATTTAAGTTGAAGAATTTTCTTAATATATAAATGTTCAACGTACAGGCGCTATTCTAACAAAGTGACTTATCTAGAGCTGAACTGTAGCAGATATTAATAAATCAAAGGTCACGATATATCCAATTGGAGTTTCCACATCAGCAAGCTTTCATGTTCCGATAGGGCTTCGGCATCCGATAAATAAATAATTCTAGGTGAGGAATCGATCGACTTTCTTTCCTCTAGAACAGTCGACTACGCGAATACATCAGCGTCCAGAGGTTCAACGCGAACCCAATTTTATTTCTCAAAAATTTGTGCAGCATTTAATTCAGTTTCTTAGTTCGCTGACTTTCGTAATATGTGGAGTCACAAAGTATTTTTTCTCAGCTTTCTCGTTCTAGCGATGGGATGTCTGTTGTACCGATACAATAATTTTGAACTTTGGACTAACGAGGACCCTGAAACATGCCCTGAAACTCAACACTATGATTATATTGTGGGTTAGTAAAAATGAAAACTTGACAGTAAACTAGAAGAAATTGTACGTCTCAATAAAATCAATTGGTTCCAAAAAGATTACAAGGTGATAAAAATTTGATTGAAGTTGGTGCCGGATCAGCTGGATGCGTCGTGGCGTCGCGTCTCTCCCAGGAGACCAATCTGACAGTACTGTTGATTGAAGCAGGAGAAGAGTTTAATTGGCTCTCTAGTGTATCACTGGCGGCACCACTAATGCAGGGTACCAAATTGGATTGGTCCTACTTGACAGAGTCCCAGAAATTTTCGTCTTGGGGTCTAAAGGATAAAGTAATCAGACAAGCATAAATTATAAATAATTAAACAATCAATTATTCATCAAAAAATAATTTACAACTGTCCTCGTTCAACGTCTCTTTTATTCAGAAGCAAATATGGCCGCGCGGAAAAGGTGTGGGCGGAAGTGGTATGCTCAATTACCTGGTACATTCTTTTGGAAGACCAGATGACTACGCCAACTGGCCCACAGGCTGGAACCACAAAGATCTTAGTCCTTACTTCCGGCGTTTCGAATCTAAATTTCCCCTGAGTGAAGGCGTGCCATCCGAAGATGAACTGGCTAAGGTATTCCTGGCAGCTGGAGATGAAGTTGCTCGAAATTCCGGAAGAGGCGACAGCTCCGGACATCACTTCCGGCGCGCCAGTTCTACTCTGCTGAAGGGCGCACGACGCAGCAGTTATCATGCGTATTTGCGACCCGTTTTATCCAGTCTTCGTCTTCTGACCAAGACTCTCGTGACCCAGGTACTATTATTTATAACTAGTTCCGATTAGTGCTTGACATCAAATTGCAATTTGAAAATAGATAATACTCAGAGAAGATGGTAGCGCCGTTGAGGGTGTCGCTGTTAGATTTGAAAATGGAACAGTCGCTAGAATAGAAGCTAGAAAAGAAATAATTTTATGCGCCGGAGCTGTGAATACACCACAGATTTTGATGCTCTCGGGAATTGGTCCAGCTGAAGAGCTGGAAGAACATCACGTGAGTCAGAATCAATTGGTCGGTACCTGTATAAATCCAATTGTTAATATCTTCCACCTTTTTCAGATAGTACTTCGCAAAAATATCACAGCAGTTGGGAAGAATTTGTTCGACCATTTGAACGTGCCGATTTACGTAAACTTGGAGAAACCAGTTAGTCTGACTCTGAGGAAGATGCAATCGGTTGTTCAAGTCTTGAAGTACCTAGCCTTTGGAACAGGTAACGCAATACTTGTCAGGAAATCGCTAAATTTAACTGTCACTCCCTTGAGATTTTGTCGATAAAAAGGAGTCCTGGCGTCCAATGCAATAATCGGTATCGGTCGAGTGAACGACAGTGGAATTTTATTATTCGGAATGGGATCGGCCGATGAGAAGATGCTGAAAGATCTCGCAAACTTTCGAACCAAAGTATAACGAAAACCAATTTCAATGCTTATTTTAATAATTGTTCATCGTCTCATTTTAATGAAAACGCGAACATACGTTGTCCTAGACATTCAGGGCGTTGTTTCCATCGTACAACGACAGCGGACACGAAGGTTTCATCTATCTGGCGAGTTGCTTGATCACCAAAAGTCGTGGCTCTGTTGGATTGCATTCGGACGATCCTTTGGATCCTCCAAAAATCGATCCCGCGTATCTTCAGGATCCTGATGACGTTGCTTGTACGCGAACAGGTGGGTATGCGACACAATTGTCAAGATCATTGTGATCCTTCTTCATTTTGGCTTGGTACAGCTATCGATCTAGCGCTCGATACTCTGGAGAGCTTGAGCTTTCGCAAGATCGGTGCCAGTGTTCATCTTCCTGATCTGGATCAATGTCGTAACGCCACGAAGAGTTATCGTGATCCCGAATACGCGAAATGCGTGATGAGAGTTGGTGGTATCGCAGGTCATCATCCTGGTGGAACTTGCCGAATGGGTATCAGTGGCGACGAAAATGCGGTCGTTGATGAAAATCTGAGGTGATGATCGATAAATTTCATAGATCTTCCACAGTGCCTTGAGAACGCAATATTTATCATTGATCCAGGTTAAAAGGCGTCGAGGGACTGAGAATAGTAGACGCTAGTGTTCTACCCTCGCAAATATCTGGAATGCCAAATTCCGTGATAGTAGCAATGGCTGATCGTGCAGTTGATCTTCTTCTGGGACATGACTCCATTAACTGATCAGATCTGAGCGTGAAAGACGAGAGGACTGACGAATGTGAAAATTAAAAATGTAAAGGAAGAGAGTTAGAAGGTCAAAAATGAATATAAGAAAATACACGAATAATGTATTGTAAAAAATTAAATCAATCTACCTGTACCAATCTTTAAATTATGCCGTGGCTTCTGCAGTACGAGGGCATGGATTTTTTTTTATACATTTATATGAGTTACCACACGATGTAACTGCACAACACCGTGCTTCATTCGATCATGAAATTATTGATTAAATACATGAGTAAAAATCCGCCGAGCACTGAGAGAAATTGAATGATACCAGCTGATGCATGGCCAGGAACGGAGTGCCATCTGGCACGTTCTCTCGGAAGTACTTCGCTGACGGTAGCATAGAGTAAACTTCCGCCAGCTAAGCCACGTAGTATTGGTATCACAACATTCATCCACGCTTGGTTTATCTAATTAAAAAAAAAACGTTAGAAGGAACAGCGTTACGCTGCCGGTGGTTATCAAAATTTCATGTAACTAGACTCACCCGTAATACCAGCATGCCCACACCGATGCCTAATGAAGATCCACCGGAAAAAAAGGATATTGCCAAAACTTGCTTAATCACAGAGTCAAGACTTCCGGCCAATTCCATACCCAGGCAAAAACCTACAACGAGCTTGTGAGATGCGACAGTCGCAACAAGCAGCAGCACCTAGTGGGCAAAAAAAGAAATGTACGATTGCATGAATCGATAAGGAAACTGTTCGATTGGGTTCAATGATGACCTACCTCACTGACAGTTAATTGTAAACCGATAGCCAGTCCTTCCAAAATGGCATGTAGGGTCAAGGCCACTAGGAGTCCAATGAGACCAGTGTGCGTAGTTGTGGCAGATGGTTCGGTATGATTTCCGTGGCACAGCAAAGCATCGTCGTGACCAGGGTTACCAATGTTGTCAGCGGTACCAGTGATATCAGCGATGTGCATATTTTCAATGCTTCCGTATCTGGTTCTGCGATAGGTCGGTGCTGATGGCTCGAATTTGATCCCATTGTAATTGTTCTGATTATTGAATTCAAAGGGCTTTGGAACATATTGATAATCATGAGCGTAGTCAGCGCAACCTGGAGCTCTTCTATTTTCTGCTTCTCTTCTTCTAGCATTTCTTTCAGCTTGCTGTTCCGTTAGAACTGTTCTCGTTGAATATGATGACCTGGTGGTGCCACTTTTCTCCCGGCTGAACCAGTGCACCACCTCGTCGACAAAGTACAAGAAGAGGAACCCGCTGGCGTAGACCAGTTCCGCTTCGTGCGGAAGCGACTCTCTGACTTCCGGTAGCATGTGAAGCAAAGACGTCGCTAGCAACACGCCACCGCCGAAACATAAGAGCGAGGAGAGGAATAACCTTATTCCTGGTCGATGTTGATGATTATGACTGCTGTTGTCGTTGCAACAAGATATATAACAAGCCGGTGCAATTCCTACAAGAAAACTACAAACGCCAATGCCAAACATTGACAAGAATTTCGTATCGATAACTGAAAATTCCCACATTCTTATTTTTTTTTATAAATGTAACAAGTTTTATTTCAATTGAAAAATTTTTTATTATGATTTAGAGTATTTTTAAAACGCTGCACCCGCAGAATCACTTTTATACACCGCGAGTTTCTGAGTTGTATAATATTTTAATATAAAGTTATTCAAGCTTGAATATTAATGTTGGTACACTTTGTAGGTCACTACGTTTTTGAATACTCGAGCGTATCTCAACGATCGCAGATCACCTTCTGCTAACCGTATCGTATCTATTGCTGCCTCTTGTCAATCCGACGTTCCTATTTCTCTGAGACAAACCACAATCCAGTCAAGATAAATAAACGATATGTTCAATGATAGCGATAATATCCCTACTTATATGTTTCGTTTATATTACGTTCTTGAGCCTGTAAATGAATCGTTACGTTCCACTCGATAGTTGAACGATAAATAAAGAAGGTAATACAATTACACTGGCTGAACAATGAAAGATTACATTAAAAACAAAAATTAAAAAGAAATGATAAGTGAATTTACGAAGCAGTTAAATATAAATGTGCAGTTTAGAAACTCACCCGGTAACAGTCTGTTTTATCGACGCAGAAGACAGATCCAACAGATGGCGCCACACGACAATTCTAAAAGGGGATTCACAACTTCTACTGTGCAGGACATTGTACAGCTGCAGGAAGTCTATTGTTGGACACGTTCGTGGCCATAGCTACTAACCGCCGGTAGACCCCCCCTACTCCAAATTACAATCATTCTGATCGTTTTGTTGTAAACCTGCGGCATGGCGTCCAGGAAGACGTGTGTCAACGTAAATTTTCAATGAGATTCAACGTGCTTCTCCTACGTTCTTGAAAATTTTTTCATGTTGTGTCCATAGCGACAAGTTGTCGCAACAGAGGTGAGAAAAAATAGAGGAGCAACAGAATTAGTGAGGAGGTCCGTCCAAGCAGGTCCTCCGTTGTGAATGCGTCCTACTTAGAACTTTGCTCTTCTCAGCAGCACTCTGTGCGTCATGGCGGCAAATTTTTCTTTGGAATCAATATACAATGCTGCTTCCAAAATACGTCCTTTACTGACCGTATACGAGAACTCTTGGATGCAATATCAGAATTAAGAGGATCCCATTGGATGCTTTCATCGCGAATCCGAGAGCAACTATTAATTAAATTCCCTCCTCTTTTTCAATGTTTGGAAAATTCCTTATCAACGTCACAACAATTGTATATTATGTATATTTGAAATGCCTGTGCAGAACCTAAATGAAACTTCGTTTTCAGATTAGTTTAACAATGAACAAACGGCGTAGGACGTCGTCGGTGGCTAGTCGGGGAACAGAGGATGATCCTGAAGATGTTCAACCTGAACCAGCGAAAAGACGGAAAAAATTAGATCCTGTAGGTTGATATAAGCCTTTAATGATTTATTAAGGTAGTACGATCATCTATGTGGAAGATCTAATTTATCGGGTGCACGTTTCTGTGCAGAGTGATTTATGTCAACAGTTGTATGACATACTTCGAAACCAGCGAAAAGAGGATGGAAGTCTACTATGCGATGCGTTCATTCGTGTACCCAAACGACGACAAGAACCAGGTTACTACGAAGTAGTAACAAATCCTATTGACCTTTTAAAAGTTCAACAAAAATTAAAGACAGACGAGTACCGGGATATGGATGATCTAGCTGCTGATATTCAGCTGATGGTCAAGAACGCAAAGGCCTTTTACATGGTACTCTCAGTAGTTTAATTATCATTTACTAGAGTCGTATTCAAGAATCATTAGAGCATAATCCCATAGAGTTCAAACGTTAGAATATAAATTAGTTTTGCTACATCGATAATCAAACATTTATTTTGATAAATGTACAATAGCGCACTTCACCCGAGTACAAAGATGCTACAGAACTGTGGGAATTGTGCGTGAACACAAAAAATCGTATAATGGATGAATACGAAGACACAGAGCCTAAGGGAAAGATCATTCTGAAGGTGGGGAGACTGGTGAGTGTGTGAAAATCCTGGTTCAGACATTGGACGATATCTATTTTATGGTTTGAAATAAAGCAAAGTATCGTTCAGGCACGCAAGGCAGCAGTAAAACAAGATGACGCGGAGGACACATCCGAGAGTTCAACAAATCCGGACGAGGAATCCCTACAGCCTTACGAAGATCTGTTCATGGCCGTAATGACAGCAACAGATCCTATGGATAACAATAGACCATTGCACACCATGTTTCAGTTGAAACCATCGAAGAAGGTTTGCTTGGCTTTATCACATTTCTTTTTTGGAAACGTCCACGTGACTAACAAATAATTAAACAAAATTGACACCACCTTTACTGTCCGGTATTTATGTCATCAGTTGTATCCAGAATATTATGACGTGATCGAGACCCCAGTGGATCTGAAAACCATCGCAAGGAAGATCCAGGAAGCGGCATACAGCTGTCTTTCAGATATGGAAAGAGACCTGATGTTAATGTGCCGTAACGCGTGCCAGTTCAATGAGCCAGGTTCGCAGATATACAAGGACGCAAAACTCCTGAAGAAGATAATCGGAGCAGCAGCTAGGAGACAGGATACTGGATCTGGTGGGAATCTCATGAAGACGGGAACTGGTGCACCGTCCACGAGGAGCAAAAGAGGAAGCAGGGGCATGGCGCAGTCTCTGATAGCGCAGACAGCTACACTTCCGGATGAGGACGAGGAGAGTGACGACGAAGAGGACGAGCCGACCGAGTCGGAAGAATCTGATAATCCCCAGTGGCAGTTGTTCCAAACTATTCGAACAGCTCCGAATAATCAAGGTGATTGTTTTTGGAACACTGGCATTTCATTATTCAGATTTCTGGGATTCCCCGAAGTACCTCCTTCATTTTTCATTCAACGACTTGAACTAGGGAAATTTTTTCAGGAATCCGTATGAGCGAGTACTTCTGGAAGCTGCCGTCAAGGCGGCTCTATCCAGACTACTATAAGATGATCAAGAATCCAATATCGCTTTTGCAGATTCGCACAAAGATAAAGGTGAGGCAATCGTGCGTAAAATTGATTACAAGATCAGAAACGATCGAATTTACGAATTTTTACAGAAGGGAGAATACGGCACGGTTAGCGAAGTCGCTGGTGACATGAATATCATGTTTGAGAACGCGAAAAAGTACAACGTTCATACTTCTAGGTTGTACAAGGTAAGTCTGACAAAAGAGACGCAAGTAAAATGACAAAATTTCACCGAGTTTTCCTTCGTTCATCTTTCTTGTCTGGTATTCAGTGCGCAGCCAAGCTCCAAAAAATAATGCAGGAGAAGGTGCAGGAACTTTTAGAATTTGATCAGGATTCAGACTCGGACAGTGGTTCGGAGAGTAATTCGCAACAGCCTAAATTAATAAAACGTGCGTCGAATCTTCTGACTCGTGGGAAATACAAAGACAACATACCTCTGAAGAAGCGTTTGCACGCGCTGGTGAAGTGCGTCATAGAATACGTCGTAAGTGATTCCAACTGAGAAATTTGATGTCATAGTCAATCAGCGTAACGAGTTGGGTTTTTATGGATTCTAGTGTGAAGATGGTCGACAACCAATGTTAATGTTCATGGAGAAGCCATCGAAGAAGATCTATCCAGATTATTATCAAGTGATCGCTGAGCCAATTGACATGCTACAGATAGAAGCAAACATCAAGGCTGAAAAGTACCAAAGTGAAAATGAACTGATACAAGATTTCAAAGTACGATGACACGTATCTAAAATATCATTGGTCTGATCGATCAGATGACTCATGGCGTTGCTGGTTCTTTGTATTTTTAGCTGATGTTCAACAACTGTCGCCAGTACAACGAGGAAGGTTCCTTGATTTACGAGGATGCAAATACTTTGGAAAGAGTTTTGATGGACAAAGTGAAAGAGTTGGGTCCTCTGCCGGAGATGATCAAGCCAATTAAATCGACAGCATCGACGCCTACAAGGAACGTTGGGTATGTTGTTCTGGTAGAAGCTGGTGATATTTCGTCAGGCCAGGTCACAGGAATAAAAATATCAAATTATTTTAATCCAGGAGACCGAAGAAGGTTGTACCTTTACATTTACAAAAATTGCGCACCCTCTACGACACGCTGAAAGATTGTCGCGATGCCAAGGGTCGTCAGTTGTCCTTGATATTTATGAAATTACCAAATAAGAATGAGTATCCAGATTATTACGAGGTCATAAAACAGCCAATGAACATGGAGAAAATTGCCTCCACTTTGAAGAACAACGGATATGAAAGTTTGGATGAACTGGTGTCAGACTTTGTACTGATGTTCGATAACGCCTGCAAATACAACGAGCCTGATTCACAAATTTATAAGGTTTGCAATTAGTCCTAGACCTTGGAACCGTACGCAGTTTCAGAGTCCTAATTATCCTGGACCATTGCTCTGCACAGGACGCCCTGATTTTGCAACGGTTGGTACTACAAACAAAGCTGCAACTGAGCGAGGACGACGAAAGTGTCCCGGATGTGGCAGCTGCCGTGCAGGAAATACTTGCTACGATATTCACTGCCCTGTACAATCATCAGGACGAGGAGGGTCGTTGTTACTCGGACTCCATGGCTGAACTTCCGGAACACGACATAATCGATGGCAAGAAGTAAGAGCGTTCTTTGCTCAGAAGATCTATGGTGTAAATATTATAAATATTAATTAATATTCCCTGGGTATCATAGAGTGCGAGGGCTGTCCTTGGATCTGATAAAACGAAGATTGGACCGTGGGGCGTACAAGAGATTGGATCGTTTCCAAGAAGATGTCTTCTCTTGCCTGGAAAGAGCACGCAGGCTGTCCCGAAGCGATTCGCAGCCTTTTGAAGACAGCGTCGAGCTACAGGCATTCTTTCTGCGTACCCGGGACGAGGTCACTCGTTGCGGTGACCTCTTGCACTCTCCTGCCCTCAACTACACTCTACTTGATCTGTCCAGTCAAGTTGTCGAGCTGAAGCGCGTTAAACTTCAGCAGGAGTTGTCGCTGCCGAACGAGGAGGAGAGCTGCGACGGCAACGACAGCGTTAAGGTACACCTGGTGCCGTTTTAGGGAAGTACAAAACAAATCAAGAAAACAGTTTCATCTTATCTTTTGATCGTTCAGGAGTCAGCGACGACACTTCTGACACCCGTCGCACTGCCATCCGGAAGTACAACGGCAATGACTGCTCCAACGGCATTGAGCTCAGTAACGATACCAACGACAGGAGCAACCGCGACTGGCGCATCAGCTGCTGGCGGTAACGGCCTAGCTGCCGATGGCGGAAACTCGATGAGCTTCAACCAGGAAGTTTACAGAGCCGGGGACTTTGCTTACGTCGAGCCATCGGAACGCGGCATGGAGCTGAGCGTCGTTCTCATCGAGCGTCTCTGGACAAATGCAGAGGGGCAAGAGATGCTTTATGGAAATTTATTCTACAGACCCAGTGAAACTTATCACGTGGCCTCTAGAAAGTTTCTCGACAAGGAACTCTTCAAGAGCGACGCTCACGTTGCCGTGCCACTGGGCAAAGTAGCTGGTCGTTGCTGCGTCCTGAGCGTCAAGGACTACTTCAGAATGCAGCCCGAAGGATTTCCCGAGAAGGACGTCTACGTTTGCGAGTCCAGATACTCGACGAAGGCTAGAGCCTTTAAGAAGATAAAAGTCTGGAACTTCGATCCCGATCATCTGAAGCTGGTGCCAAGAGAACGAGCCTTGGAGCCTAAACGCGTAATTTCGGTTTACAAGGAGCGACTGGAGAAGCATAAGGAAGAGATTGCCGAGCTGGAGGAGGGCGAGAAACTCATCGAAAAGGAAAAACCGGTGAGTTCATCCAGATGCGGTCCCACTGATGACTCATTTAGGACAGTGGTCCTTGTTCGCTGACTGGGGACTCGTTTTGATCCCCATCTCTTCCATTGGCTATTACGCCAATTGTAGACGCCCGCGTGAGTATCTTATCTAATCTGTCTTGAATTTTAGAATGTGATAATGTACAATCCGGACGACACCGAGAACACGTATTACGAGCAGTACAATACGTGCACGGGAACCGTGAAAACCGGTGACTTCGTCTACGTCGCTACCGATGGCGGAAGACAACAGATTGCGCAGATCGATGCCATCTGGTCGACGAAAGAGTCAGTTAACTCAGTAAATAATGAAGATCCAAAGACATTGATGGCAACGATATCTCATAATTTCTTTTACAGCGGAAAGTGTTACTTCAAGGGTCCCTGGTTATTGACTCCAACGGAAATTCCTCACGCACCCACTAAACTCTTCTACAAGCAGGAACTCTTTTTGTCCACGGTCGACGGTACTCATCCGATCGTCGCCATTGTTGGAAAATGTGCTGTGCTGGACTACGGTGAATTTGTCTGCAGTGAGTAATACGTTCTTGTTTAATTTTCATCGTCCTTGTCGCAACTCTTCTACGTCCGCTGTTGCTCTTCAGGTCGTCCAACGGAAATACCAGAAGATGACGTGTTCATATGCGAGTCGACTTACGACGAGAGCAAAAATTTGATCAGGAAGCTCAGTGCTGATGGTTTGAAGAAATTCAATCATACCTCCGCCGTTACGGACGACGAGATTTACTTCTTCCGTCGGCCCATCAATCCGGCAAAGGTCAGTATAGAGTCTTGGCAATAAGTTGTCTTAGTCCTATGTGCGGTCGTTCAGCGCCATTTGCAACGCGTACAAAAGAAAGAGAAAAAAAGGGCCGGAACAGATTGCACATGCGTGCGGGTGTGTTATAGGTGCCTAGCGACGTCGCACAGACGCCATCCCAAGCCAAGTCGGTTGTATCTACTATGGCTCACTTTGAAATGGTAATTACTCATTCACGTTCACGACGACAACAAGACGTCTCTGTGACGTCGTCGTCGTCGTCGTCGTCGTCGTCGTCGACGACGCTGACGATATTATTATTTTTTCTTGTTACATCATCACGTCACGCTACTTCTTCCGGAAATTAGAATTAAATACGTGCATGCCCATTTCTAGATGCGGCACAGAGTAAAATCAAAATGGCGCTCTGTCGAACAATATTTTTAATATTACGCATGTACATTGTTTTATGCCGGCATATTCGTATTTTTTTTTTTGGTTCAATTTTTTCCATAATTTATTTTTTTTCCATTCTCTTCTCACTCTTCTTGTTTCTTTTTTTTTTATTGTTTTTCTTTCTTTCTTCGTCTCCTTTGTCTTTATCGCGTGAACCTCGTGCTTGGCGAGAGTCTTCATTTCGCTGGAGAATTTCTAACGAGCAATTTAATTGGTTGGTGAATCAAATTATGTTAAAAAAAAAAGTCTCATTGTTTTCATGTACGAAATAATGTCTGTAACAATAATATTTCTTGTAAAAAGTTTTTCGTAAGGGATCAGACGTGCTAAAATGTTAAGAGAAAGAAAGAGAAGTGAAAGTGAGAGACCCGAAGAGGGGAAGAGGATGGATAAAAAGATAAGGGAGAAAGGGGCGACGTGATTATTCAAGAATGTATCTACCCAAGAGTGAGTGCGACTTGGTTGAGCGTATGGAAATAACGAGTGAATGAGACTTAATGAATAAAAAATGGGGAAATTTGGAAATTGGGAATGGGCTGAATCTCAAAGTCTAGAATGAGGAGAGGAGGAGGTAACGTAAGGCAAATGGGTGTAGGAGGCATCGCCGTTGCTACCGAAGCTGGAGCCAGATGTGCTCGGGATGGGAGTGGGATTGGGAGTGGGAGTGGGAGTGGGTGAGGACAGCATGGATGGCGGTGGACCACCGTCCGTCGGATCCAGCGAAGCTCAGCCGGTACTACAGTGCTCCAATGCTCAGACACCTGTATCGACAAAAAAGGTAGGCCCTGCCTGTCTCCTGAAATTCCAAAAAAGTTATTGGTACGTCTCGTACGATACCTCGTACCTAACGGTGTCACGAGATTTCGTGCGATCCTTCGTGCTATCCTTGGAGCCCCAAAAAAGAAATCCTATTTGAAAAAAAAAACGCACACCGGATTATTTTCGGTTTTACTTTTCGAGTTTGTTCCTTTGTTGATTTGAAGAAATATGCCAGCATATTTTTTTTTTCGTTAGTTTGCTATACATTGATTTTTAAGATTTCTTTTTGTTTTGTTTCTAGAAGGACAAAGTACGTTTAGATAGCTTCTTTTATGCTTAAGACGTGCTGCGATCGACGGTACTGTTATAATTTGTATTCTCTTCTGTTTAGAAATCGACGGGTAAGAAATTAGTTACGGGCTATATTTTGTATTCGAGTAAAATGCGAACGCAGATTACGCAAAACAATCCTGAATCGTCCTTCGGAGAGATTAGCCGAATTGTTGGGAATGAGGTATTTATTTCATTTTCATCTTTTGCTTTTTTTTTTTTTACTTTATTTACTGGTGCGAGGCTTCTCGAGAGGATGAGGGCGCCAAATCGTGACTAGCGTTCATTTTTTTATTTTATTTTCATTTTTTTTTTATCCAATGTCCTTCCCGGCTGCATTGCTTTCGCGCATCCGTTTGGCTGTTCTGCAGAACCTGATCTCGGATGACGTCGCGTGTCGCTACTTAAAATCATCATATTTGAGAACGTCAGGCTGGACCGAAGGCCACCATCCTCTTTCGAATCTCGCCAGATGCACCTAGGCATTTTTGATAGTCGCATAGTTGTGTATTTACTCGTGGACATGGCGGGGACGAAGAAATCGTGAAAAATGTCAAAAGACAAGACCAGCGCAACCACCGAAGGAAAGTCTTGATGAGATTCCTTGGAATTTTACAGTGGCGGAAGCTGCCAGCTGGCGAGAAACAGGCGTGGGAGGAACGTGCAGTCAAGATGAACGAAGATGGTCCAAACGGTACCGGAGCTGGAGGTGGTGCTGGCGGTGGCGGAGGAGCTGGTGGTGGCGGCGCCGGAAGCGTCGCTGGTGGCGGTACCGGTGGCTTCTTCGGAACTGGAGGAACTGGTACTGGTGGTGGAGGCGTCGGTGGTGCCGGCGCTGGTGGCGGCGGCAACCAATCGACGAAAGGAACAAGTGTTAATGCTGCCAACTCTTCACCAGATCAGGTCTACGAATGTTGCTGGGACAATTGTGACTGGCAATTTGAGGACATGACGGATTGCATCGATCACTGTATTGCTGAACAGAGTGGACACGTGCAGAGCTCTTTCTTGAACGCATCCAGCGGTAAGAAATAACATCCTGTTGATTGTTCAATTTTAATCAGCACCTCAGCAAGCCAACTTTTCATCATCCCATCGTTCACTTTCAGACGTGGAGTTTCAGTGCCAATGGCGCGGATGTGGAAGAACAAAGAAAACTGTACCTCCCTTTCCAAGTGTACAACGACTTGCAAGACACGTCAAAGAGGTTCACATTCTCAAAGGGAATGGACGCATTGTCCCCCCTTCCGAGAGGAGCAAGTATGTATCATCTAATTTAAGAACACATTCTACAGCATCCTTGTAGCCTCCTTGTCCTTTCCCTTATCGTATCCAGAGTCTGTAACCATTCGTCTCACGCACCATCTAATATGGTTCATATCGCTTTACTATAGAAATTACATGGCTTCAAAAGGTCCTACGATACTGCCCCCAATGGAAGCTGGTAAGTCGTTCGCGGCATTTAGAATATAAAATAATAATTTCTTATCCTCGAATGTTCATATGCATAATTGCTCGCAGAAACAATAGCAACAGCAACACAGACCAGCGGCGTTCCAGCCACTAAGCAACCGGAGCCATTATTTATTGCTGTGCCGCCGCGACCCAGTCGCGTCTTACATTCGGATGCATATTTACGGTAAGCAATGTGTTCGCAAATCTATATTGCGGCCATTCGTGCAATCAGCAATGGCAGTGTCGATAACGATTTTAACTTAATTTTTCAAAGGTATATCGAGGGACTGAACGTGGATAATCGCTACATATCAAATTGGGATAAACAAATGAATGCAACTGCAGAAAATACGCAAATTCCGGATCTGACAAAACTTCCAGCCGAATGGCTGGGCAATGGCGTCGGCAATCATGGCAACGTCGTGAACGCCTTGTGGACTCTCAGGGACATGATGATGCGCGATGTGTTGGCCATCAATAAAACTTTATAGTTTATAAAGATAGATATATATATATAAATATCGTTAAGAGGTAGAACCGTTCGATCACATAGTCGATGGTGCCTCAGGGAGGATTCATAGGAGATCGGCTGAGATTTTTATTAGCGACCTTTGATAATCTCTATTGTCTCCCTCTACAACCCGCCAGTCGGACAGTCAGATGAGTCTAAAAGAAATACCTATTACTTTCTTTCTTTTTTTTTTTTTAAATCACGACGCCAAGAGTTGTCCGATGCGGTGCTACTGATTATCCCCCATTTAAAGATTCAACGAGATTGTTATTTTGACTTGTACTTTGAATATGCATTTGTATCATCGAATGAAGGCGATACGTCGAATGTCTTTGAGATTACGTATATGTTACGTCAAAAATCGGTGACCCTTCCTCCATTTTGCCAATCACCCCATTTCGTGGGATCCTTTTCAGTGTCCGGAACCAGTTCTCCACTCTTGGGATCAGTTTCCACCAGCAAAAGATCAACGTAACGCATACCAGGAGAAACTCCTAGTTCATTAGTTATTGTATCAGAGATTGAAAGAAGAGAAAGAAAGATGAATCAGGCTACAAACTTTGTAAGGGTTGTAGTTTTAGCTTCTCGTGAAATTCCTTCATCCGTTCAGACTCTGGATTAGCTGTTTTACTCGGTTCAGGATCAGGAAGTTTTGATTTTGGATTTTTTCCGGTACCATCGATCGCTGAAATTTTCTCATCCAAGTTTTATTATCATTGGCAAACAACAATTTTGCCCTAGTCTATTTCGTACCTTGTGCAAAATTTCTTGCTACACTCTTACAAGGTACTCTTGTTACAATAGTGCGAGTTGCGATTGCGCTAGAAATTACCTGAAGTGTCTTCATAGTTTTCTAACTGTAAAATCTTCCAATTAATCCTAACGGAAAACGTACGGATCGTTTCTTCATGTTGATTCGAAACGTTGTTTAACGCGGTTGCTAGGCTACCGTTTAACCAATCGCTACAGCGTACAGACTTGTTCTAGAAATTAATCTCAAACAAATTCTGAACTCAAATTTACTTAACTAGAAATCCGAAACTCGACCCTTTCTCTCCCAATCGCCGTAACGGGTGGGTTCCGGTCCACGCGGGCCACCGATCTCTCCAGTTTTCGGATTGATGTCATCAGGGAACCTTTCAAGAGGTTCCTTTTCCTGATAGGGATGTTTACCTTCTTCGAGTTCCTCCAGCCTACCTGCCAATCAAGAGAGCGAGAAACCCGTGACATTCTAGGCCCCTCCAAGAGAAAATAATTCTGACAAGCCTAATATATTATCCCAATTGATTATCGATAACGACCTGTAGTCGCCCAACACAGATCTAACCTAAAATTCGTTATCAATTTTCAAGACTAATCAATTCCAGGAATGGTCGCGTTTTTTTTATCCATTTTAGAAGCATTGGGTCGGGGTGTCTCAGACACCCCCAGTGTCAGATAACGGAAATAATTTAAAAATCATACCAATTGGCGTCCGCTCTCTTAGCTTCTTCCTGAATTCTTGAATCCGTGGACTCTCCTCCTGCTGCTGACCAGTCTCGTTACCCTTCGCCGAGAACGTCCTCGAGGATTCTGAGAGGAAAACGCAGATTCCACATTTTGAGGTTAGTCCAAATAATCTATCACTATTCAGCATAAATAATTATCTGTTATCATCACCGGTTTTTATGCATATCGCATTTCTTGCTCGCTGCAACATTAACCATCGTGAAAGACACTGTCTCAACATTTTTCCTTTCGACTAGGTTTTTTTATTTCGATTAACTGAATGGCGCAGTTCTCAATTATCTTCTTGCTTCGCCAATGACGCCTAACCGACGTTCGGCGTCGAATTTGAGAACATCCTTACGTCGCGACGGTTCGTACGACACTGTCAGTTGGCTGGGGTCTGATTTCTACGGTGGGGGTTTGAAGGAAGCACGATTGATTAATTAAATTTTTTATCTTTATTATCGAATCCTCGGCGTCTTATTATGCATTTCATTACTGATTTACTCAATCGGTTAACGAAGAACGTGGCTGAGGAGAAATTAAAATATTTGATAACGATGTCGAAAAAGGACGTCGTTGTCGTCGGAAATGTTCAGGGAGGTACAGGCTGCATCTATTGTTCTTGACATGGAAGGCGTCCCGCAACTGAGAACTCCTATGGTATTTATCTGCCGAGATATAATTACCCAATGAAGAATGTCTGTTTGATTAAAAAAAAAAAAAAATTTACACTTACGTCTGGATGCAATCGTCGAATGGCGCTGAAGAAATCTCGAAATTTCGGCCGACCAAAGTGCGTGACTGCCTTCAATCCTGTTAAGAGAGATTTTTCAGAGACCTTCTGAAAGTGTCGCTCGCAAATGTACTGAAAGACAATTAAAAAACATGAGATCGAGATCAGGACCGGCCGTTTCGATTTTGATTAATAATTTTATTAACGGATTCCAACCAGGAGTATAGTACGGAGATCAAATTTTTGATAAAATTGCGTGATGAAAATGTGAACCGAGACTGTGCCTTTTTGATCAGACTGTTCGAGCTCTCTCAAAATATCTACCATCCATTCGAATTGTTTTTGAGTCCTTGTCACCCAGAGGAAGTAAACCTGATAAAAATATAGGATTAAGGAGAGTACGATAAATTATTTTTTTTTGAGCTCGTCCGTTGTTTTTTTTTTAAAACCTTTTCGCATCCAACTGCCACGTGGTTATTCGACTTGTAGACTATGTCTTTGAGAATCGAAGAGAATGGCGTCACGCCAATTCCTCCTGCTACCATAATTACGACTTTGTACTTGTGCCAGTCTTGATGAGATTCTCCGTAAGGACCGTCTACTCGAATCTGAAAATTTTTTAAAAAAAAGTAAGTTGCTTGTTTATGGAAATTTATAGGTTAGTATTTACCGTGGGTAAACGAAGCAACGGGGTTCGTGTCGGATCTAATTTTTTTCGAATATTTATTGTCCATGGTCCGACTGCTCTTATGTGAACTGTCAGATTGGGCTCGTTTGGCGCAGATGATAACGTAAAGGGATGATATTCCTCAGTGTCCAATATGGAACAAGAAATTCTCACCCATTGTCCAGATTTATATTGGAAGTTTGGTAATTTTGGAAAAGTTATACACGTCACGTCTGTGTATATTTATACGAATACATTTAAGTTCATTGATAAGATTGCAAATGAATTTTTCAAAATTTTTTTTTCTTCCTTACCCGATGGTAATATATCGGCTTTTAGTATTGGTATTTCTATAGTCTTCCTCGTGGCGGTGACAGCTCTGTCCAAGACAAAGAGTATCACCGGGCCCAGGAAAAAGTAGTGAAAAAATGGTTCCTGTATTGAAAATTATGGATAAGACATCCGATCAATAGTATCTTGACTGATCGATTTGACTTGCCTGAATCAATCGACCGGTTCCGTGTAGAACCGTCAGAGTGTAGAAAACTGGATAAAGAGAATGCGTGAAGGAGAACCAGCTGTGAAGTTTTTTTCTGACAATTGGCAATGAGCACAAGAATATAATGGCAGTGACAATTGTCAAAGCCATTCCAGTGACACCTGTCATAGTTTCCCAAGCCCAGTATTCAAATTTTGGAAGCTCGTGGGTGCTGTTGAATTTTCGAATGTAAAAAAAATATATTTGAGTAACAAAGTACTGATCGATTTACCGATGAAAAAAGTTGGGAAATAGACAAGTAAGGTCGTCAGCAGTCTGCGTTGAGATGTGATAGAAATTGAAGCTGTGTCCAACGACGTGAAGAACTGGTTTTGGAACGTGAATAAGAAGAAGAAAGAAATTTGAATAAAAGAATGATTTTTTTAAAAATTCAAAATAACTTAACGACACGAAATACTTACTTGTAAATGCAAGAGACCAACAGGCTACGTATTTGTGCATTTCGATGGCAGAATCAAAAGGTATATAAAGTTGAAGAAAAGTGTCTCTCAGTAATGTGATGGTGTTTCGACACATTGTCAATAAAAGTGTGGAATATGTGAACATCATGCCGGATGCTGCGCCTCTGGTAATAGTGACGCCATATCCGGCGATACGACGGAGTCCAGAATGCTCACGTTCCACGGAATAGTCTGTACGATTTCGAAAAAGGAATCCAGTGCGTGTCAAAAAAAAACAGAACAAGGCCTAAAAAAAGGTCACAAAAATTCTTATCAACTCACAATATGCTCTTTCAGCAAATATTGTTAGGAGGACACTGGTGTATAAAAAAATCCAAAATATTTGAAGTTGCTTGTCAGCAATGTACTTTGTCAGTGGATACCAAAAACGATCCATTCGTTTCATCGGTGCGTGATAGATTTTCTCTTCAATCGTTTCTCCCAGTGAAGCTTCACTTGGCCCTGATTTCGTTTGCGTTCCTCCGCTTTTCCCTTCGACTCTAGACAGTAGTTCACTTGGATCAGCATAAAGACTTTCAACCGTGTTCCTGGCTCTGCCTATGAAGGTGCTTTTTGCAGCGTGAATTTTTTTCCCTTCGCTGTTCACGTTGAACTCGAGCTCGGCGTAGCTCAGTTTGTCATTGAACTCGCCTAGTAAATTTTGAAAATCTTGTAACTCTATATCCTCCTTTTCGGCAAGACCAGCATCCTCCATCATGCTGTTTACCACGGTATCTAATTCATTTTCTGCCACGTCAGCATTTACAGTCTCTAGAAAGGATCTACGGATGGATCATGAAGATTTGATTATCGATCACAGATATCGAGAGATCTATTCTTTGGAGATGATCTGAGGTTACCTCAACATGTCAGTAAATTCTGCCCTTTTAAGTCTTCCTGTTCCATTTATGTCGTACATGTCGAACATTAATTTGAGCTTCTCCTCGGCGCTGCCTTTCAGAAATACCACTAGCATGTCGACAAATTCGCGAAATGATATGAACCCATTTTTATCCTTGTCAACCAGGTTGAAGATCTGTGAGAATGATCATGGATTTAGAGACTGTGCCTGGAGCTTTGTCAAATTCATATTTCTTGTACCTTCGTGATGAAAGCAGATTCTGGTCTCATGTCCAGCGATTCAGCAAACTCCGTTAGAGTCAATTCGGTGTAAATAACTTCCTTGGCAACTTTCGAATCGATCTGAAGTATTTCTTCTTCCGAATGTGCAATGTGAAATGCCTGAATATTAACGTTGGAGCAGAGTAGTGAAAAAAAAAAAGATATAAATCTTGCCTTTGACTAAATATTTAAGTCAGTCCTATTACCTGAGAAAATACAACGCGAAAAAACTTCTCCAATGTTTTTTGTCGATCCTTTTGTGTCACTGCTTGTTTCAGCGTCGCCGTGCTTGTGATGTTCGTTATTCTTTCGCGCTTCAGGTCTATTTGTTCTACAAATCTCTCCAGAGCACGCAGGAACATATCTCGCACATAATCAGACTCAAATTTCAATACCAAATCATGGTTGTGACTTGTGCGAATCATCACGTAATTACTGTCGGACGTGACAAAGATCTGTTTTTAATGGACAGAAAAAAAAAGACCAAGGTACAAGTCATTTAGTTAATTTTATAAAGTTTTATAATCGTTATCAATAATACCATCAGCTCCTTCGAGTGTCCAAAATCCAGGGCTCTGCTCAAGTAGCCAAGATTGTTCTTCACTTGAATGTGCTTCAGTTTTGGATTTAGGATTATCAGTACTGGTCTTTTTAGCATTTTGAAACCCAACCATTCGTTGGCTGCAATGCGAATCAGTTTGTAAATTCATTAGTCTCTTTTTGTGAATCAAGATTTCTTTTTCTGGTCCAAAAATATTGCCTACCAGTAAATAGAGGCACGTCTGCATCATCGTTAGACGGTCTTGGTCTTGCTGGTCCTCGGTTCAAATCTTTCTTTCTCTCGAGATTTAGCTTTATTGCAATTAATATGATAAGTCCTGGAGAATAGTATGTTAATGTTGTATGAGTTTTTCAGGATTTGACAATATTTATAATTAATTTACCAAGAGGAACTGTGCCCAATCCTATAAGTGTCAGAACGAAGGAAACATCACTATTAGCAAAATAATCATAGCTTCCTGGCGCAGTGCAATTCTCAACCAAGGAACTGCTCACCGGTTCTGCATACCAACATTCTCTCTTTAGATGAGTCTTAATGTTTGTGCACTCCTGCTTTGTCACAGTATTCTGGCTCACGCATTTCTCATGTATGTCATTCTCTGAAAAAAAAATGGGCTCTGACCAGTAGACTCCTTGTATCTGACATAAACTACACAATTGAAATCAAAATTGAATACACACTTGAGCGTGGAACGTTGAAAGGATTTTTTGGAATATCATTCTCAGCCAAATCAGTGACCGACATCAGTACGTCATAGAAAGTGATGCCTTCTAGCCGACCAATCTCCTTGGTCGTAAACAATCTGTCAATAAGAGTTGGACGTCGCACGTGAATATTCGAAAATGAAATTACAATCTTGATCATCAGAAATGTCATGTGCATACCCATTGTTTGTGTTCTTGTACCAGAATCTGTCACCATTCCGTATACGTTCGAATTGGTCCATTATGATTTTACGAAAGAGTTCACCAGGTCGATCATCAGTTTCCAAGATGCCACCGATCCAGAGATCAATATTGTTCAGGTTGTTCTTGTAGAGTTCGCTCAAGTTCCCTCTGATAGCATCAGTAACATACTTGAAGTCAGATAATTTTGTCACCGGTGCAAGACCATAAGCTCTTCTGGCTGTGTTGTAATCAGGGACCCCATGGTCCCGAGCACGTTGCACGTTCAACGCCATGAGGTCGCGCCTGGAGAACTCCAAGGGACCAAAAACGTTGCCCCGTAGATCCTCAACAATGGTGTGATCCTCGCGTTCACTAGGCTGCACCGCCATCCCCATGATGATCATGTTGATCTCTTCCTTCCGGATATCTATACGTCCCTGATTTCCATGCAGGGAATTCTGAAGAAAAAAGAAGAATCAATTTCCTCGACTTCGATCAGAAAGGACCTACCTCACCTCAGACATCCAGAAGTTGTTACAAGTCCTGAGTACGTCACTGAAAGCGCAACCTGCTCTGCCAGATTCCCTCATCCGGACGCCTGGAACAAATGAAAATCATCAGATCATCGCACAGTTGGATCATACACATTGTTGGGTCCTTCTTACCAGCTGGTACCAAGGTATGTCCAAAACGGAAACCTGCTGATTGGAAAAATTGATCTATCTGGGGATTTACAGTTGGGTCGTACCCTGTTCGAGAGGAAGAGAAGCTTTAATGATGAGCCATTGTAAATTTTGGGGTAGTCCTTCATACCTCTGTACGCTGATAGACGTTCACCGACCCAGTTGAACAACCAGTCGTTGACGATGATGTGCTGTTGCGTTGCTATGGCCCATTTGCGTGCTTCGCTGTAAACAGCCTCGCCATCCCAATTGGGATGAAGTCGCTTAATATGTTTAGCCAAATGATTGTGCCACCTGAACCAGATGATTCCGAACGTCAAGAGAAAGGGGTTCTCATTTCCACGAGGATTGCCCAGTTCTAGAATTAAGGGCAAAGAATGAAATGATTTTCAAATTTTCAATACGGATGCTGGGAGGGTCGTGCGATTTGAACTTACTGAAAAATCGGTCCACTGGTTCGGTATAGTGTCTTTTGACATATTGGGCATGATTGATTGGCGGGGGTGGATTGGCCATTGGCAGCCGTACTTTATTCGTTTCTGGAAAGGCGCCGTTGCTGGAACTAGCTAGCTGTCCATCAGGTGCTATGCTGCCGTTGGCATAAGTTCTTAAAACGTCAGACCAGGCTTTTGAAGTGCCATAAATTAATCCGCCGTCAATGTATGGTGTTATTTCATTAAGCTGCACAATTAATGAATTAATTTAAAAATATTAATAGTCCCTAAATCCAATTTCATTAAATGTGAAGCCTGAACTCACTTGTTGACGGGGATTATTTGGCGAGTAACCGGTACGAGCATCGTAACGTGTACGCAGAAACGGAAGTTCGGTGTGACCAAGTTTTTCATATATAGGATCATTGTCATCTGGTATTGGAATGTTGAAGTATTCCGGAGGACACGCTGGCCTCTGAGCATCAAGAATTTCTTCGACGACTTGCTGCCCTGTGATTTTTTCAAAATGATCTTATAATAACTTACAATCGCTATGTCACTGTCGAATTATTACCAAAGAAAACAATCAGCGCGTTTTTTCCGGTTTTTGAAGTAGAACCAATTGGCCCGCTGAGGAGTCTTCGACTCAGGGTCAATGGATTAGGTCGATCATGACCAGCTGGTTTATAGACGCCGTCTTCGTAGGCTGCTGGCCATCGGCGAAATAAGGGCGTGTCAACTGCACCCAATTCCGGTTGTCCAATATTGTTGTACCAACCGTCGTATCCTGGATATTCGACCTGTCGAGGCTTCGCGTCGAACGTCGCATTAGCTGTGCTGATGCCCTCCAGCAACCAATTCATGAATTGGTTGTTCTTGTATTCAGCTGGTTTTGCCTTTGCTGTGTTCATTGTTAGAAAAATTTATATGCATTTACTTTATTAATTATTTCAAATTTTTTTTTAACTTACGATTTGGTCCCGGCGTTGTCGGTGACTTGGTCGTTGATGTTGTCGCTGGTGTTGTCGTTGGTTCTTGGGCATTGACAAAGAATAAGTTTAACAAATAAATAAACCACAACAAGTTACCCCGTTCAGCCATTTTTTTGATGATTACTTTTAATTCAGGCTGTTTAAAAAGATGTATCTTTAAGACCGTTTCTGTATTACTGCGAACGACTTTACGTAAAGATATTCATTTTTGTTACAGCATGAAGCGCATGATTTGATAGTCTGTTGGAAACTGTGATAACTTTCACAATTAAAGGAAGTGGCGATTGTCGTCGGGGAACCCCAGATTTCCGGGAAGACGAGCGATACCGATAAGAAGAGGATTGGCACACGACGAAGGATTACTTCAGCTGCTATATTGTTCCAGACTCAGTTGCAGGGAAATTGAAATACAAACCCACTGGAACATGATGAAGAGGTACCAACTGCGAGAGAAGATTTTATGGTTTGCCTTGATATCCCGGGTCTTTGTTTTAACTGCTCAATTTATCCTGAACCTTCTGTGTCCTGATCACGATGCAGGAGTCTTCATCAGTCCCAAAGATCAGTTGGAAATTCAGGAAAGATCTATCTGGGATACTCTTATACATCTTCTCCTGGGAGGATTAACTCGTTGGGATGCTCAATACTTTTTACACATTGCCAAGTATGGTTATACCTATGAAAATACCCTTGCATTTTTTCCATTGTTTCCCTGGACCATTCACTGCCTCACCAAGATCTGCTTGGTACTTCTTCTGCCACTGGGATTCAATGTCCAAGAAGATAGCGTCCTTTTGATAACAGCTACTCTTCTGAATTTGATGTGCTTTGTTGGCTCTGCATGCACTCTGTATGATCTGAGTTGTAAAGTACTTGGTGATCATGTAACGGCCTATAAGGCTTCATTACTCTTCTGCATCAACCCGGCCAGCATCTTCTTCACGGCTGTTTATACAGAATCTATGTTCGCATACTTAACGTTCAGGAGTATGTTGGCCTATGCAGAAGGTACCTTCTGGCAATGGCTTCCGGTATCACTTTCAGCTATAGTTAGATCTAATGGACTTACTAACATTGGATTCTTGGTTTATGGTTGGCTTCAAAAAACTGTTGACTCTATTCAGGCATCTCAACTTACTTTCTTGATCACGTCTTCTCGCAAGA
The DNA here is from genome assembly GCA_031762395.1 of Calameuta pygmaea. Classification (NCBI taxonomy): domain Eukaryota; kingdom Metazoa; phylum Arthropoda; class Insecta; order Hymenoptera; family Cephidae; genus Calameuta; species Calameuta pygmaea. The sequence goes on along the minus strand of JASANN010000066.1, from coordinate 76,925 downwards.
TAAGCTATCATCACCGCATCCAGTTTCTCCTTTTCTTTGGCTATCATTTGGTAATTCGTTGTATGAAATTAATTGGTATTCTAATACTAACCTTCTTTCCCTTCATTCTTATCCAGGTCTATAATTATTTGACCTTTTGTGTTGAAGAAATGCCTGACTTTCCAAAACAGGTGTCAGATTATGGTATCGATAATGGTTTCCTCCTTCCTGGAAGTCCAGATTTGCTTTGGTGTCAATATTCAATACCTACGGCATATTCTCATGTGCAGAGCAGGTATTGGAATGTTGGATTCCTTAAATATTATGAATTAAAACAAATACCAAATTTTGTTCTTGCATTCCCAGTGATTTATATAATGCTCACTGGGAGTTTTACGTATCTTTATGAGCATAAGAGTGAACTGTACGCTCTAGGACTGAAACAAGCACTCACCGAGAGCAGGTATTCTATAAAAATGTTTGTATTTGTTGTTCACGGACTCTTTTTAACTATCTTTTGCTTGCTCTTTGTACATATTCAAGTGAGCACTCGATTACTCTGTTCAGCTAGTCCTTTGGTATATTGGTACTGTGCTCACACCATGTCATATCGGCCTAAGAAATTACATAAAAATAAATACACCATTTGTGAATATCCTGACAATCTAATTTCGAAATGGCAAGTCTTTTTCATGACTCAGAAAAAGTACACAACAAATGATAAATTAGTCTTGACATACTTTATTGGTTATCTGCTTATTGGTTGTTTTATGTACTCAAATTTCTTACCATGGACATAATTTGTATGTAAGATCATGGGGAACATATTTGAAAGGTACAAGGAATATGCATTTATTTTTTGTATCAAAATATTTAATAAAACTTCCTAACAGATAAATTAAGTTGATACAACTTCTTCAGTTTGTTCCTTCAGGTGTTGTCTCTTGTGCTTAAGAATTTCAATAGGAGTGAGTGAAATAATCTTCTTGCAATCAGGACAATCGTAAGGACGTGAATTGGCCTTTCCAACAGTCGAGGAAGGTGCTATTATTGTTGCATTAATTTCATTATCAACAATTGTTTCTTTGCACATTAATTGATGCTGAAGTTTCTCAATGCTGGAAATCATTGCTTCAAGATTGCAGCGATTGCAGCGCCATTCCGTTTCAAGCATGTCAACCGCCATTTTGTCGCTCCATTCGCTCTCGATGAGGCTGAAGCGCGACCAGAAAAAACAATAATAAAATATTAATTTCTAGCAATAAGAGATTTGCGGAAATGAAAAATTGACTCACCAAGAGTAAGTAATGTTTTCGCTAACCCGGACGCCACCTTTTGTGGCATGAGGTTCGCACTGAAAGTCATTTTGAAAAGGATTTGGTTCAACCATCACATCATTGTACCCATTTCCTACGTAGAGGGTTTTGAGATCAGCTGCTAATAAGCGTCTGACCACGTATGGAACATTAGTATGTAAGAATTTAATAAGTTCCTGATGTAATTCACCCTCCATTCTGACCATATCTTGTTTTTCAGCCTGTGCATCACCTTCTGATGATGCTTCTGAAATTAATATTATTGATGTTAGAGCTAGGTAAGATTTAAAGCATTTTAGGTACCTTGAAGTCTATCGTTTAAAAGAGTATTCCATTTATGTCGGATATTCGACGCTTTTGAGAGTAATATTAAACCGGCGTCAGGCGTCGGAAAGTCTAGAGCTATCCAGGAGTCGCATACTAATCTGTAATAAAATAAAAGTAATGTTTAAGTGCTACATTGGGTAAATATATGAATCGTTCGAAAGTAGGGTACATACGTTGAACACGTAGCATTCGTGTCGATTTCCTGAGCAAAAAGCAACAAAGTTTGCGCTGCTGGCATTCTCATGGTATTTACTAAATAAGGTTTTGTTGTTTCTAAGAGGGATCTGATAAGGAAATATTTTAATGAGGTACTTCATCCATGATTAGCTTGGTTTTTATGAATACTTACAAATAAGCAAGTAGTTGGTGTTTCGAGCTGACAGCAGTCTTAGATTTGAAACCTGGGATTGATATAACATCTGGTTCCTCCAATTGAAGTACGTCAGGATGATTTCCAAAGAAGCTAATAGGATGTAGAGCTACGTAAGGTTTTGCTTTTGTATGAAACAATTGTTCGTTCACAGACTGTTGAGGTTTTATAGGAGATTAAAATATGAGCAAATAATTTAAGAAACATGAAATTATATTATACGATACTCTTACCTTGCAATAATTAAATTCATCTGCACAAGCAAATTGAGGATAAAGTCCACTGCATACAATAAGTTTTAACATTGTCAAATCTTTGTAGCTGCATGCGGTGGATGCAGTGAGAAGATTCTGCACCTGAGAAGGATCATTCCTCATGCGGAATTCAACGTCCTTTATATCAATTTCACCAGGCTTATCAGAGGCTTCGGCATCCTGTTCAGATGTACCAAGGTCAAAAAAGTCGACTTTTAATTCCTTTCGTTTTCTTGGTTCGCTCTGTCTGTAAGTTCGTTTCATAGCTTTTAGAAGTTTCAATTCCCCATGGCGAATCGCTCGCTCAGCGCTTGAACTCGGAATTTTTGAGTCTGTTGCTACATTTTTCAATAAGCCACAATCCTAAATTTTAATAAATATGAATAAGTTCGCCAATTTGTAGGTGTTACATATTTAATAACTTCAATTTAGTGGATACTTAGCACTTACATGTAGTAAGTCTTTAAACTGAGCGCGAAGCTTTGTCATTTCATAAAATCTTTGCTCTTCGAGTCCTCTTCTTCTGCACCAGGTACGACTATTTGACCTCGATGGACCACGTGCCTCTTGACCAGTCTGACCTTTGACTTCCAACCATTCTCTATACGCGTTTAATAGTGTAATAGGGTCCCCATGGTCAGACTCAAGTTTTTTTCTGGAATTCTATAATTAAATTAATTAACCAAGAGACTAACTCTCTTCTATATATTTACTAGGATAAAGTCCAAAGTGAATTTTAGCATCTTTACCTCGCATTCAGCATCCCTGTATGCTCTATTAGTAAAAGGTGTCTGTATACTCAACGCAGCAGCCAAAGATAGAACCGATTCAACATGATGAAAGAGTGAACCCATTATCAGCATTTTACCAATTGCTATATCAACGGGTAATCTAGCCAAAGTTTTACCTATACTCGTTAATTTTTCATTATCCGTTAAAGCGCCCTTGAAAGTTAAAAATGAAAATTAATATCAACAAATTTCATCTCCTTTATCTTATAGTCGTCATCTCCTTTTACTTACATGTTCTTTAAGCGATATTATGGAATTTTCAATGCTGTCACCTGGTGGTGGCTCAATGAATGGAAATTTTCTTGCATCTGGTAGACCCATTGCTATCATTTGAAGAAGTAACGAATCCAGTGGAACACGTTGTATCTCAGGAGTTGTATATGTTTCCAGAGCATCGTATTCCTCTTCAGAATAAAGTCTTCAAACGGGTAAACAAAGAAAGAGATGAATATCAGTAGATAGATTAGATAAGTAGAAACTGAAGTAGTATTACAAATTTTAAAAATCTTTACCTATAACAAACTCCAGGCCCTGTTCGACCTGCTCTTCCTTTACGCTGCTCTGCACTAGCTTTACTGATCCAAAATTCCTTGAGTCTCTGCATTTTGCAAAGTGGATCGTAACTCATCTCTTTGACTTTACCACTATCTATGACAAATCTAATGCCATCGATTGTTACAGATGTTTCAGCAATGTTCGTAGAGACTATGCACTTTCTTACACCCTCAGGTACAAAATCGAATACCTAAAAAATATTTATGGTAATATTCTGGACACATCGGTGAAGTAGGAGGAAAAGAAAAATTGTAAAGCATACTTTGTCTTGTTCAGCTATGGATAAGCTACTGTGCAATGGTAAAATTATCCAATTTTTTTTCTTTCTACTGTATTCCTTCGCTGCGTCGACCACCGACGTGATTTCGCTCATTCCACTTAGAAATATGAGTAAGTCCCCCTTTTCGTCGTCTGCAATTAAGCAAGTTAAAGTTTTTAGGATTTCCGTAGGGTATTAGTTGTCTTCTCTAATTATTTTTTCCTATCTCATTGTCAATCTGTGTCTACAAACTTGTATATTTTTGATCTATAAGCTGCATCGTTTGAATGTATGGACTAGGATCAAATCTTTCGGATTTTCTTCTGATGTCTTCAGACATTATTGGCCTGTACAATAGTTGTATTGGATAGAGTCTTCCAGGTACCTAAAAGGAATGTCATGCATAAAATCTATGTTCTGATATCTTCAAAAAGATTTTCGTTCAGGTATTTTACAAACTTGAATCACTTTGGCTTCTTCTTTGGCAAAATAATTAACAAAAAGTTCTAGGTTGATAGTGGCAGACATCAAGACCAATTTTAAATCTTTTTGTTGATGAATCAGACACTTCATGATACCCAGGAGAAAATCACCGTGCAGATGACGTTCGTGAACCTCGTCCAGGATGATTATATTGTACTGTGATAATCCTGCTTCCCCGGAGACCTGTTCTTTGTTAATTTAGTATTTTGTATAACAAGGGAACACAAAATATTTTTTTTATTGGTAATTTCAATTTATACCTGTCTTAGGAGAAGTCCTTCCGTGATGAATGTGATTCTTGTATCTTGATTTCTTTGTCTTTCAAAGCGAATTTGATATCCGACTTGATTGCGATTTTCAGTCAAAGTTTCAAAAGCCACGCGCTTCGCTAAAGATATGCAGGCTATTCTGCGTGGTTGAGTACAAGCTGAAAATTCATACGGTTAGCAAAAAGAAGTGTACTAGTCGTTTTTTTTTCTTTTTTTATCGTACCGATTTTTGAGAAACCAGCGGAATACAAATATTGCGGCACTTGAGTAGATTTTCCGCAACCCGTGTCACCTGCTATAATGACAACTCTTTCTTCCGTGACAGTTTTGACAATTTCATCTCTATATCTAGCTACTGGTAAATTAGCTTGTTCGTTTCTTAGTTTTCGTAACTTTGAAAATTTCTCTTTTTGTTTAAAATCAAGATACAATTCTAGAGCATCCCTGAATTCTTGTATGCGATCACTTTTCAATGAAACGTCCCTGGCTTTTAGTGATTTTGCCAACGAGTCATTGAAATTCTTATCGAGTTTAATATTTAAACAATACGATTTCCGATACAGTGTTGGTAATTTTATTGTTTTTGAAATTGTTGTATCGTTTGTTGCGACCCTCTTCTCTGCGTCGCTACTGTCGTCATCGGGCTTGAATTTTTTTTGCATCGCTTCGTATTTTCTTAAGAATTTCCAAAAATCTTCGGTATCGTGAACGAGAGGGGAATGAGACGGGGAAATAAATCGGTTTAATTCATGTTTATAATTTTCAAAAGATACATTTTTATCGTTGCGTTTCTTAGTTGATCCAGAACTAATTGTTTCGAATTGATTTGATGGATTTTCATCTCTAGAATAGCGACGCTTTCTCGATGACATTTTTAAAGTGTCACACGTCTTGTCTTATTTTTTTTTTTTTTTAATTATCACTTTCACGTAATATATTTGACAAAAAGTCTGAGCGTTTCGTCGTGTCGCAATGCACGTTCTAACCTTAAACTCAAGTGCATTCAATTATATTGAGAAATGTACTTGGCGCAATCTGTTAGAGAATCGATTAAACTTTTACGTCCGATACAGACCAAAGTCAGCGGGTATCGACGAATGGTAAAAATGCTTTGTGTCCAATTTATAGTTTCACTGCTTGACACTTTTTGTCCATTGTCGCTACCTGCCATTTCTTTGTTCGCAAAACTCTCAGACGAATTACCGACAGAGTCTTGTATGATGCTTATCCGGTATCGAAATATCTTGTGTAGTTGAACCTCTCAGATTTCTATTGCTCGTGGTCGTAAATTGCCATAAACATGCGTATCGAAACGTGTTACTTTTGTTCATCCCGGATTTATCCAGGACACGGGATTCAATTCGTTCGAAACGATTGCAAGGTATAATAATATAATTAATTGCGTTAAATTATTTGGTCATTTGTAAACTTTTAATCAGTATTGTGAATTGACATTTTTTATATGTTAGATCAATCTCGTGTACTTATGTCTCATGTATATGCACATTGTTATTTTTCTTTATTAGATATTCAAATTTTGCCGATCGAAATGCCACGCAGCTTTCAAAAAGAAAAAGAATCCAAGGAAAGTCAAATGGACCAAAGCCTACAGGAAGACCGTGGGCAAAGAGTTGGCTGTCGATCCATCGTTTGATTTTGAGAAGAGGAGGAATACTCCATTGAAGTATAATAGAGAATTATGGTCTAAGACTGTCGATGCCATGAAGAAGGTTGAATTGATTAGACAAAAGAGACAAAATACACATATAATGCAGAGGTTGCGAAAGGGTCGTGAAATTGAACAAGAAAGAGATGTTAAGGAGGTACAACGAGATCTATCTATTATTCGATCACCAGCTGCTGGTCTCAAGGAACGCAAGAAGCTTGAGGAAGTTAACAAACAAGATGACACAATGGATGATTCTGATGAAGAGATGGAAGCAGAGGCAATAGAAGTTGCAGGATAGTAAAGTGCGCATTAAGTATTCATAATTTTTTTATTTCAATACACTTGTTCTTAAAGTATCATATATCGTTCCTGAGTCGTATAATTATGGAGAAAACACAGTTGTAAATAAACGAAAAGTTTTCACGTATGTCGCGTTTAGTATTTGTTTTTGAATCGGTTGTTCTCTTAAATTTTGGATTAATCAGTGCCAAAGAAATGTCATATTAATGGTTTCCGAGATTTTCACGCGCGACAGTGTCCACTTTGCAGATCTTTAAATAGAATAATTTGTTGTTATAGCTTTTTTGGAAGTGGAGATAAATGTTAGAGAGTGTAAGACGAGATATGAGCAAAGTTCTTTTCTCTTTGCAATCTTAAGTTTAGGTTTACAGTGTAAGCTCGATAAGATTTACTATGACAAAAGCCAGCAACCCATGTCTGTCTGCACTGAAGCGTATTGTGCGACTAGTATCTTTGATATGCATTTTACCGGTGCTACGTGGCAGAATGATGGTTAAAACCTACCAGAAAATATAGAACCATAATAACCATAGTAACCATAAGGAGAAGACAAATAAGGGTAGTTTTGAGCGCATACATCTAGAATAATTGTAGGCAGTGTGTTGCGCTAAGTATTTTATATAAATATTAAATAATATAGAGAATCTAGGTGGTTTTTCCAGAAAGGGTGGTCCGATTTAATTGCGACCAGCCGCATTCGACAGCCCTTAAATAGCCCAAAATTCTGATATATAATAAGTTGATGTTATCATTACAGGTGAGTGAGAATGAGTGTGATGGACCTAACTGGGGCCCTGGCTGGGTCCACCCCCCAAGGGGGTGAGCCCTAAAATCAAATGTGGGGTCCAAAATTAGCCCTAAATTGTCAATCGTTCCGGTTGAAAAAATCAATGTGGTGGAGGACCCAGTTTATTTCACATACAAAGTGCTCCTGGCTCATTGCTTGCAGCGAGACACAGCGATCCGCTGAGTGTCGAGGTTCCTTGAAGCGCACGGCGCGTAGTGTCGCGCGATATCTTCGGCTTTTTCCCTATTTATGAGCTATTTCTTAAGAATTTTTCAACTTTTCAATAGTTCTCGAGGATTTCTAAAGTTTCTGATAAGTCTTAACAATAGTTCTGCTACGCAACATCGGTAAAATACCTAGAAAGAATACTAGTCGCATACGCTTCAGTGCAGGTATGAACGAGGAGCTGTCTTTCAGTGTTGTTTTCAGATGTGTTTCAAACAGTTCCGGGTCAGGTCCCTCTAGTACTCAATATTGGGACCATATTTCCACTTGGAACTATTGTTTAAATACTGCTGGAAGCTAGCACCGATCGTTGCACTCCTCAATGTAGGCAGGCGTGAGGTATGGCTTTTGGCTTAGTAAATCTTATCAAGCCCACACCGTGCACTCGAATTTAAGATTGCAAAGAAAAGTATTTAGCCATTGTCTGGTGAACGGCCTCCTTCTAAGGGCTGCTCTGGGAACTGGGTTCCTTCCTTCCTTCCTTCCTTTCCTTATGGCTGTATCCCCAATGGGGGACATGTGCCAGTAACTGATCCTAATAATCAAGGATTGGAAGTTTTGACACTAGATGGCGATGTACCTTGCGAAACAGGCCTTATTCAACTAAGCGTGATGGACCTACAGAGTTTATACACCGAATCCGAACAGTGTTGGGCGAGATCCGTATAATTTACTCACTTGAGTTTTCATATGAAAACCCATTGGTGAATGCCGCCGGGAGCTTGGGCGCAAACTCCGAACCTTTTGGTTGTGAATCCACTACCCTCACCACAGGGCTACGATGGGAACTAGGGTCAACTAGCGGAGAACCTCTGCCCGCCGTCATCACGTTCAGCTTGGCTACGACGGGATATGCATTATCGACGGAGGCGATGATTACAAAATCCTACTCCTGGACTCGCCGCTACGATTTAGCGCCATGTTTTTGGTATCGCCTAAAACCGTAGCTTTGCGCATCTCCCTACTCATCTCTTCCGTAGCGTCGTTCATCTCCCTACTCATCTCTGCCGTAGCGTTGTGCATCTCCCTACTCATCTGTGCCTGGAACGCGTACTGGGAAATGGGTTGATCGGTGCTGCCATCACCAGTGTGTCTAACGTACTATTGGGATCTTAGAGCTTATTCATGCTAAAATTGAGTATGTCCCCCATCCTATATAAGATATCCGAAGTTGCCGCGTCCGAGAACAAATTTCCTCCTCCCGACCTCGTTTTACCTCCATAACCTACTGATATCAGCCGGTCATTAAATATTTTGACAGTTTCGACATTTTTCACAAAAGTCAACAACCACTCAGAAATCCATATCATATCCCCTTGCAAAAATTTAGCAGCAAGTCAATTTAATTAGTGAATCCATATATTCCCATTCCTGGCCATTCCTGCCATTGGTGGCACTTGACTCAAAATTTTGCGTGTCAGTAAAGGCGTTAGTGCTAGTGAATATTATGACTTTATTTTGAATGAGTAAAAATGCATCAAAATAACGATTTAGAGATTAAATCAAATTGCATTTGACGTGTAACCACGTTAAATGATACGCGAGTAAGAAGCAGTTTTACATAGGTTGGAGAAACGTAAGGCTGAATTAAAACGAAGAAAATAGGTGCCACTTTAAGCGTGAATTTCTTCGCTATGCTGCGATTCCTTCTACTACTCTTACCGCGTTCTTTAATCCTCTAAAGATTGAAATTTATTCGCGTACTGAAACTGCTCTCGCTATTGCTTTTACAAACTGCTTCGAGTACTCCTCTTATTTTTTAATCCTATTCATAATCATACCAGAAGAGACCCAACAGAGTGTATCCTTGAACAAGACGTCCATGGGGCGTTCAAGGGACATGATCTTCCAACTAATATAATTGACCTATACCAATAGCTTAATACTTGTAACAAAGACGTGCACGGGACATCTAAAGGATATGGTCTTCCAACCAATATAATTGACCTATACAAATAGCTCGGTATCAATTGCATTTCCATAAATAGGATCACGAGTCTCAAGCATTCCGGATGGTAACCCGCGAAGCTGAAAATTTGAGGCTGATCGCTGCCGTCAAGTGCTGAGAAAGCAAAAGGAAGATATCGAAAATGGAGGGCGCGGCAGCAGAAAAACGAAGTCAGAGTGCCACGAAGAAACGTGAGGTGTGAGCCTCGATGACACTGTAAACACTCGTAGGATGTTTCGGCAATTACCGGGCAAACCCGGGTCTCTGTTTGCCCTGGCCGAAATGTGTTACAACAATACTCTATCCTCGAAGGGCTGACAAAACAGAGAGCGTGCCAGGGAGTAGGTCCTCAGGAAGTTCGAAGGGTTCAAGGGCGTGAGATTGCAGATTCGATCGTTACCGATTTAAATTTGCCGCCTTTCTTTGAAATATTTGAAAAATAATTCTTTTTTTTTTGACTCTAAGACATCCACGGCGTCTTTTGATCGTTTTACCCCTGTTTTCAAAAGACGCTTTCTTCAGGGAAAATTAGACTTTCGACAAAAGAATCATCAGGGACTTGGAATAATATTCCTTGAAAAAAAAATCACTCAACAATTTTTTCAATTGCTTCGACTCGCATATGCAGATGCTTTTGAAACGATGCATTATGTATGTCCTTGTCTTCATCTTCGCTGAACCTTTTTTGGAGATGCAAAATTATGCGAATGATTTTATATCAAAATATTTTTGACCACACGCGGATCCAGTTGTTTAATAAGAAAACAATACGTGAATTTGTAGACGGCAACGTGAATGCATAATGTATTTATTATTATCGCAGTAAACAGCTTACGATCATATATCATTTATTTTCAACACATAAGTACTTCGTTAACGACACTAAATTGTGAGATACGAGTCGTACGATTACCTTGTATTTGAAGTTAGCAATTCGAAAGAAATTATTTCCCCCCCAAAAAAACGATTTTTATAAAATACTCGCGAGCATTCAAAATGGTGCACAATAGTTTTCAAAAAGCCGATGTGGTTACGCTCGTTAGATAGAAGGTCCATTGAAATTACTCGGTTTTTATTACGCTGTGTGATTATTTTTAACTTTTCTTTTTCCTCATTAAAGTGTTTTTCTGGTGAATTATCTAGGAATGCAAGTGGATGCATGCGTGCATCGTTGCATACATATGTAGTATAGGCGAACAAGTACTGTGTACTCCATATTTATGTTATTACACTACTTACTCATTTCATAAACGGTTCACGCGCGCCAACAAGACGCTTATAATAACATGTTATTTGGGGTTGACAAATACAATTCGTGTCGCGTACAAATAAATAAATAAAAAAGCCCATTCGAAAAACACTTTGTGCTCCCGCTCGATTCTGTCTATCTAACAGACCCTCTTATTGGCTGCTACGACTGGCATTCCGTTAGAAAATATTATTTTATGGTCAGCGTCCAGCATCCGTAATGTCGAACCCTGGACCGTTTTTATTTAGAAAATTCTCAGGATTCATGGACCCCGATAGCCAGTGACTCCAAGTTCCTTGGTATATTTTGGCGGGAAGCTCGTTTAAATTTTCTTTAAGGGTAGCAAAGAATTTTTCGCCCTCAGAGATGTGAAAAGTAAAGATTGACTTTTTTTTTTGGAAGGCAGGGACAACCAGGTGACGTCTCGTGGATGTTTCATCCAATGGGGTCATTTGTTATTTTCCGTTCGATAGTATCGGCAGGTTCCAATTAGGGAGGATTTTTGGATAATATTTTTAGTCTTTTTGGGTTACCTTCGACGTTGACGTAATACGGGAACTTTCGAACCCCATGGACCATTAATCTCACCGCGTGGCTGCTGGTAAACGGTAAATTCGAAATGTTTTACGCTAGCAGGCTATCAAATTTAATCATAAATAAATTATCTTGATTTATTTGCCGTTACGTTTCTCTAGCTGCACGGCTAAAGCTACGCCTACTTTGCTCCGAGAAAATACTTCAGGTACCTTGCACTTGGACACATTCGGTAAAACGTAGGATTCGTATACGACGTTCACTCGAGCCTCAATAAGATTTACCGACCCAAACGTCCCTAGAATGTCCTGAGACGTTCCTCGCACACGTTACAACGTACCAAAAGACGTTTTCGGTTGAAAATAATTTTTCGTTAACACCTAGCTAACCTTTTTATCTTATTCTCAGCGTATATATACCAAGTTTAATATTATCTCTAAACACTATCCAAGAATTTAGGTCTTGGGCTAAGACCAATCCTATCTGGAATCAATGAACTTTTAATTAAAAGTTGATGCCTTCGATTAGTCCAATGGTTTTGAAACGCTCTCTCTTTCCTTTTACCTCCGTCTATTCCTCTTTATATCCACGTGCTTACACGCACAGTGTTATTCACGACAAACCCACCACCTGAAGTTAGTCTGTCCATTTGATATCTATAGGAGGAACTATCTTTCGGGTGGCACGCTTTTCATGAACAAGCCTAGCTATATTGGTTACGTAAACATGTGTTACCAACTTCAGCTCGTTTGGATCCCGGCAGCCGCAGGTGCATCGAATCGTTAGTGGTTGCTCGATACCAAAATATGACTAGTTATTACGAATCCACCTTACTACTTGACTGTAGTCAGAATATCCAATGGGCTCCCATAAGGAGCAGTCGAGTTAATTAGCGTGAATCTTTCGAGCCTCTGGAAGATTGTAAATGAGCAGGGTCGGTGAGCCGTTGTTAAAGATTGTCATGACGTTCACGGTGGTCCTCGAATTCGTAGAAATTAAGAATTCAAAAATGACAGTTCGTATACGATCAGTATATAAATAAAAATTTTAACATGCAATTAAAAAAAAAAAAATATGTTCGCAACACTCTGGAAATTTGGTTTTACTTAATTTTTGGAAAATTCAATATTTTCTTTTTTATCTTCGATGAACGTACTTTTTTGAATGGTTCTAAAACTTGTCTATTTCCAAAGGAAAAAAAAAATTATGGATACCTTCCTTGTAACTCTTGGAAAGATGTGCAGGTTGTATAATTAGTTATTCGATTCGTTTGATGTGACACGACCACTACGACGACTACCTTATAAGATAGCCGCATTAATTTAGTGGAGAAATCACGAAAAGGTACGATCCGTGGTTGAGAAATACCAATGGCAGCGATCGCTGGATTTCGTTGATTGGTAACTTGGGATGCTTACGTATTCGACTATACTACGTCTTTATGAAAATTATAGAATCTTACTATGTACTATATTTATACTTATTTCCATCGGGAACTACTTTAGCACATTTTTAACCCAGATTTTCGTATCCTTATCACAGAGATACGTTACGCGCAGGATTCTTTGGTTTAATTGAGATTATCAAATCAAGGTTTGAATCAGTGATCGGATTGATTCTTAATCTCAGGAGCTTCGGTCGTCCAAGCGACAAGATGCTAACGACAGGAATGTCAAACATCCACCTGTCTTTCCTGTATCTATGGAAATATTACTAATGATTAGGTATGCGGCTTTAGAAACTTTGAAAACTTATTTTTTTTTACCTGTTATCGTTGCATATGAAGATAAAGTCCCTTTGGACTATGATCATGATCTTGTCCTTGGATCCTGATGATCGATTGATCATCTGGTAGATCGAATTATATATTTTTTGGAAAATTGATGGAAAATTTCGGAGAGGAGGAGGTTTGACTAACATTTTTTTTTTTTCCAAACTCTGTACCACGTGTGAATGAGATATAATTGCTGGGGTGGATGAAGCCAAGGGAAAGGGATGCTGTGTCTTTCTTTGGTCCACGTATTAATACTCTATCAGGAATGCACGGGTATTTTGTGGGTCCAGAGAAGAATGCTGTTCACAGTTTTATACTTGAGCCAGGCCGACATAATGAGTGTGGGAAACGACTCTTGGCCGTACCGTTTGAAATGCTGACGACTTCTCAAGCTCGGAAGGCAGCCATCTTGCTTTGGGTATTGTTTGTGTTTCCTACTCCGATGTTTGTATGCACTTGGCTCCCTTACTAAATGTTCACCACCTTTAATCCGTGAAGTTCCAAATCGAACTTCACTTCCAGGCATCGGATTGAACATAGTACGTAAAAATTAATAAGGTCTTCCATTTGGCTTCAAGTTTCTTATGGGAACTTTGTAAAGTTTAGATATTAAAAAAAATTTCTTTTATAAGATATATCTATTTGATCGGAAAAAATGGTAATTTTTTTTGGTTATAAGTTGACGTGGACTGCAGGCATCGTCAGGAACTTTGAGGACTCATTTGACTACTACAGTAAATCATACAGTGGGACTGACTTGGGTCTTACTGGGACTACTGTTAGCGTTACCTGTATTCTATTGACGACCAAGCATTTTTAAGACGTATGACGCTGAAGAGGTCCTCAATCACGTTTCAGTCGAGAACTCAGCCGCACACGCGTTACCTCGCATCTTCTTCTTCTTCTTCTTCTTCTTCTTACTCTTCCTCCTCTTCTTTTATCGATCTCGAGAAGTATAAGCGTGACGCGTTACAGCGTGACACTTTTCACGCATCGTCATTTTTATAGACAGTAGAAATTCTCTCAGTGGGTCCTCGCATTATTTTAGGGTTAAAAATCTTATTCTATATATATATATATATACATATATATATTACCTTCTTGAAAGAGAATCTTTTATAGGTATTCTATGGGATTTTCGAAAAGATTCCTTTTACCGACTCCCGGACAATAAGCACGTTCCTGATATTATTATATTCGACATGCTTCACCGAAAAGAAATGTACCCAGGGGTCTTATTACGCTTTTACAACGTGGATCGGATGGGGCTTCGAACCCTTTGCACTCTCAATGATGTACTAATTCGAGAGCAGTAAACTTTATGGCGGACCGGGATAGAGCTTGAATTATGTAAACTTATGTTACCGCATGCCTTAAATCCTTGGATATCCTATGGGAGTCTGGGAGTGGCTACGGCTCTCACGGACTCTTCACACCTTCCGTATGGGCCAGGAGTAGAAAGAGCGATAGATAGATAGAGAGATAGAGAGAGGGACAAATAGGGAGAGAATCCTAGCTCATACACATACCAGACCAAAGACCAAAGTCTCCCCGTGATCTTAGGGGGTCTCTATGAGCTTCCACCTTTGGAAACTTTAATGGATGGATCCAGGAAGTGGATGAATAAGACTGGGGTGAATAATTGTTTACATAAAATGGCGGATGTCTTCACAACTCATGCTGCGATCTGTACAGTGTACTCAACGCGTCCAGTCATTCCTCCTTTGAGATCTTACGCGACCGTATGATATCACGGTTGTGACGTTCGCAGCTGGCTCGACCAACTGATTTGGCGTTGACTGAACGTTTGAGCTATTTAGCAATCAGGACCTTCAGGCTGAAGGGGTGGTCGCGGCACCTAAACTAGGTCCGGATTCGAATCTTATTTTTCACGGATCTCACGGGATCTTCATGAATATCTTGCTCACGTCAATCGCTCGAGTACAAATAATTCGTTCTATTTCTAACGTGGCGGAACGCAAAAATACTCAAGAATTCGGCGCTACATGGAAACGCCTTCAGGGTTCACATTCCGGTTCAATATTTAAATAATAATAAACCAACGAGATCTAATGAACTTCCTGCGTTTACCTGAATTGCAATATTTTTTCCTCCCCTTATCTTGTAGAAAGCGATTTTGAAAAATTTTTGTCAAAATGGAGTGACTTTTTTTTCGATATGATCCAAGATCATTGTTATCAGTCGACTATCACGTTCGCTCAGCAATCTTTTTTTTTACGGTAGTCGGCACGCTGTATGAATAAAATATAAAATGGTTATTTATTATAGGATTTGCAAGCGCAGTAAACGCTATTATACGTACCTAAGGAATTCTATTAGCGTTCTCGCAATGCATTAGAAATTTCTTTGAGCTCTGCTGTCACCTCGCAAGACGTATGGCTTTGCGCTTACTCTGGCGCTCACTTCACATGAAGCTGAATACATACGTTAGCAGTGAACTAAATGAATCTTATGATCAGATGGCAATCTCGTATTCTAGATCATTGATAATCTGCACGTTGATCGCCCACTAGGTATTCCTTACTCGCTTCTTGTATCATATACTAATTTGCATTTGTGATAGGAAAATTTAATGAATATTTATACGAGAATATATATATATTTATTTATTAATAAAACATACATAGATCATTGCTAATTGATATCTTATAGATATTCATTCCTATCTATATGTTTTTCATTGTCCATTGATAATCAATACAAATTCTTTTTTCTCCGTTAGGTTTGAAATATTCTCAACCCACTCGCACATATATAAAAATGATAACAGTACGTGTCGATCCACCTTATTAATGGGAAAAGTAAGCAGTGGGTGTAACTGTTAGTAAGTTGGTAGGCAGACACGAGCAGTCGCGAACGTCATTCCTTAAAACGTAAACGGGAACCTCGTGATAGTTGCTCTCATTTTTATCCCAGGATCCTACGCGAGGCAGATGAATTCGTTATCGTGTTATTATCCTGAGCGTGGATGCTGTGAGGTACGTATGAGGCGTGTAGGTGGGCAGATGCATATTTCTGGGATAGTTCGATGGGATTTTGATCGTTTTAATTTTTGAATGGATGCTGCGTCTTGTGAGATATGGACCACTGGTGGGAATTTTAAAAATTTTTCTCTATTGTATCTCTTAGGGTGGTTGGTGGTCTTCATTGTTGGATTTAAAAAAAATTATACACTGATTGTGGTTATTATGTATCTGTATAGTTTTGTCTTTACTGATGACACTTTTGTATCGATTAGGTTATCGGCGATCGATATATAATGAGGGGAGTGGATATCGCGTAAAAATGCTCCATTACGATTCACGTCGTTCCCATTGAAATTGGCCATTTCAATTCTAAACAGAGAGCATTGCTTGTCTACTGTAAATTTATGCGTGACACGTTACATTGCATGAAAATTCTTGGCTGAATGCTTAAGACTGCCCGAAGAGCGGTCTTGCTGATTCATTCAGTATTTTCGTAGAAGAATCTCATAAAAATGTGGAAAAAAGGTAGAGAAGAGGGAGATAAATCGAAGTTTACTAAGAATTCACGTGGTTCTAGAAACTAATGAACCGATTGATCCAGTAGTAATCATATACTAAAAGTAGTACCTAGTGGTGTAGTCAGTAGTCATACTATAGTTAGTTCAGGTACAAGTACGGAGGAGCTTGTTACAGTGCATACTGCCACTAATAAATCAGAATCATTAGGCAATTGGCCGCGGACGTTGGGATTCTATAAGGATTTCTTATGGCGGTGGGCGCGAGCGAGATTTACGTACCATAAAAATACCTATCACCCCATTCACAAGATCATTCCTATATAAGTATTTTTACATTTCTTTTTATCACACAGATTACACAGTACGATATATCGACGTGATATAGAAGTTTTTCAGAATTCAAATATCAAGTCTTCACCGTATAAAACGCCAAAAATGATTGTACAATAAAAACAGGTTTTTTGAAAATTCATGCGAGTACTCAATAAAAAGAACCGAAATAAATTTCTGATTCGTCTACTACGCGTTTCTTGGTACCGCGATAAGCCCACGACGACAATGGGACGGCTGATCTTTATCTTAAAGACAAGGTGTAAATCTTTAAAGATGAGTCCCTCCACCCGTGGGTCCAATTATAATAGGAGAAGATCTACATTAGCTGATGGTTCCTCTTCTTGTATACTGTCACCGCTTGGTAACGGTGTTATTAAGTGGGCGTACACGTGGATCTGGATCTTCTATTATTATTTATTTCTTTATTCCTCTCTTTCTCTTTTCCATCCCTTCTTTATCCTTTGATCTTACGTACCATTCCGTTAATAGCGACATCGTTATACGACCAGGATACATGGTCCCTGTGATAGCAACAGTGTATATATTGTAGACCTTATTAATTATACACAGGGAATACACATTAGGCTTGTCAGCAATTTTTTTCTTCAAGACATTTCACCGATTCGGGTTTTCGATAACGGACGCACTTTGGGTTCAGTGCACTTTTGACTTTTCTTCGCTGGATCTTATACGTGCAGTTTATTTTCTTTGCCTTTCGAACCAATTCGCGTTCGAATCGATAGGTCAGATCGTGAGCTTGCAAGGGGTCACGGGATGTTGATGGATGATTTCTAAACGAATTAACACGATAGAATCGCGAGTCATCTTCTCGATAGTGGCTCTATTTATTATTATTATTATTGAACCGATCGGTCATAACGACTTGGCCGTGACACGATTAAACAAGGGAGTGAATGTTTCGCCAGTGAAGAGTAATGGATGGTCTCAACTGCTAGATAGGAATGAGACTTGTCATTTGGTATTGTAATGACACGAAATTCGAGGACAAGAGGTGTTATCAATGATTTTCAGTGTACCGTTATATCGGGGCTTCTTTCAAGTCGTTTGAAATAATTGAGCAATTTTCTTTTTAGTGTATATATACGTTTATTATTCGTAAGGGACAAGAGTGACGTAGGTAATATCTCTAGGGATCAATGTAATCTGATGAATCTTTCATCCTAGGGAATTTCACAGTTATTTCTAGGGTTTTGCCAGAGGATCTCGCGTAGACCTCGACGTGAAACCCAAAGGGACCGACGAAACTGGCTGTAAACACGAAGATCAAGTCGAGTCCGCAATCTGTACGAGACAAAACAAAATTTCACTTTGGTGGCGTCACTCATTCGCCGACGCCACGAGAGTCGTGACTATCGTGAGGTCATTGATATTTTTTGGGTCATCGGTTGCAAGCAATATTATTAGACGCTATTATTATTTTTAAGAATTATTTTGGCCTCTTCGACACCTGCGAATTTCGTTTACGGTGTCCAGAAACGGGTTCTCCACGTTCTCCAGGAAGAAGAAGTGGTCGAGGTGGAAAGAACGACGCATGCATAAGGCCCAATATAATCGATGTCGAATATCGCGGACAAATTCCAATTATCCGACGTGAGAAGTCGGGGCAGTCTCTCGACGCCAAGCGTCGTCCGAATCCGGGCGTCGCCCTCGGCGCCGTGGACTGTTTAATTTTAGGGCATTACGTGCACAAGGCGGCAGCCCGGCGAAGACTTAAAGGGTTCCGCGGACGTTATTTGCCAAGATATTATCAGTCGAGAGGGACCAAAAAGTTGGGCCCCCTGAGGGTAACAAGGGGGGCGTGTCACTTCCACGAGATCTCTAGAATCTCTTTGGGCCTCATGACTTCTTTTTCCCTTCCTTTATGTTTCTCGCTATTTTCATGTCAAGCCCCACGAAATTTCCCAAAAAAATCACATAGCACTGCGCGAGACCCCCATTCGTTTACATAAAAAAAATGATCACGACTCCTCGAACGATTTTTTTATTTATTTATTTTTTTTCTTAATACCTCATAACTTTACTCATTCTTTTTTTTTAAATTTTTTATCCTAAAGGGATTAATGTCCAAGCTGGACCAGTTTCAGCGTATACGATAAATACTTCTCGTATTTGTATTTGGTCTTATCCCCATGTAGGATCTACGCACTTGCAATGGACGGTCGCCGGCTCGGTCGTTCTTAATTCATAGCTCGTTCGATCCCGGAGCGTTACATTGCTTCGAGCTCGAGGACTCGTAGCTCCTGGATCGTCGGGCGCATTAATTTACATTGCACGCAAGGCCCCGCCCCAGATCGAACGCCAATCGTCTATTGGCAATAATAATTAATAAAGTCGCTGCTATACGTATATACGTTCGATTATGCTTACTGTATCAGAGCAATCTAAGAAAAATATAAATTTAATATAAAACACGTTATATTACATCCTTAAACTTACAATTAATCATGGATACGACAGAAATTGCGGGTATTTTTTTTTTTACTACGCTCTGAATGCAACACAATTTTTTTTCATTTACAAAAGAAAAATTAAAATAATTTGCTCTCAATCTCTCATCATTCTTTGTCACGGCGTGATTAACATTTTATTTATATAAATTTCATTTTTATTCTATATGCCCTATGGCCATTATATATCAGTATATAGCCTTTTAGAATATCCCATGGAAATTCGCGTAGGTATCAAAGTCTGGTCTCCAAACGATTTACAAAATGTCGCTACATGCGTACCGATATCCAAGACCGGTATCGCGATTAGATGCATTATGTTCGACTTTCATCAGATACAGCGGGTAGTAAGCGTGACAGCAGGCTGACAGTTAAAAAATTTCTACGGGACATACGGAATCCCATGGGCAGTATTAACGTACAGAAGTCCACATAGAAACTCACCCACGCGATTCTTAGAGTTCACTACGTAGCTATATGATTAGATCGTGCATGCCCATACGAGATATTTATTGGATGCTGATGACTACAGTAATTTGTTTTATCTTGGTTCATTATGAAATTCCGTTGCCGCGCGTCGACAAAATATTTCGGATCGTTTACAATAATAATAATAATAATAATAAACTATGATACTTGATAAAAGAATACATGATAACAAAAAAATAAAACTTCATCCTTGAACGCATTTATTTCTAAGATTTGTATACGCTAAATATATATATAGCGAGTGTGTATTATCAGATTAGATTCTAATGTTTATTTATTGAAATTCGATAACGTTTGATCTATGCCGCTTTTTTGTGATACAGTTTTATATATATATATATATGTGTCTGCTATATATGATAATTTATTGAAGTCATTGTTGTTATAACGACGCGGCAAGGGATGACTTCACGTAATCTTTGTCAATGATGGCTAATATTTAAATAAAAGGTCCGCGCAAAGAAAGCAGTGAAAAATGATTAGGTATCATTTCTATCGTGTATCATAGCAGAAGAAATGATCGATGAAAAGATAAAATGAAATTTGATTGAACGTTCTATGAGCGCGAATGGATGTTATATTCTTTGCTTGATATTTTTTTTCTCTTGACTTTTCTTGGAATAATCGCTATACGTATAATCCTTTTTTAAGTATGACGAGGCGCTAACGAATCCCCATCGTTCATCTTATCAATAGCGTTAATTGAGAAGGCAAATAGGAGCACGCTTGAAATTTGCATTTCTAAGGATCAAGACGCGTCCAGCTACTAGACTAATTTAAATGTCAATATTTGATGACTGCTGTACACGACGTACTATCGGATATTATAATGACAATGACAGTGTCACCATTGATGATTTATTCATTTGTTTATTTCTCGTGTTGCAACGTAGAACGAGTGAAAAGAAAAATTGACAATCGTACAAAATCAATATCTGAAATTTCATCGATTACGGAAGAGCTGTATCGATTACGCTGAGACTTGCGTACGATTGGATTTTCACATACGATTATACGAAATTAATAGCGTCTAGGGTTATTTACGTTATGCGTATCTTGCGTCCGGTGATTATCGTGTCGGCGACGATAGTCGTTAGATTTGTTTACAGCCCACTTGACGGTTCGTCACGATTGGGTCCGCCATGTTGTCAGTTGTCGTAGGAATGATGAAAAAGATTTTTCGCAATTTTCATAACTATAAGTTATTTGCTGTCTTTGATCTTAGTTAATTATCAAAGATTATTTATAATCAGGATGGGAGTTTTATTTGATGATTTTTAATTTTAAAAAATCGATCCATCATTATTTATTGGATCTATACTGTCAGACTTTAGGTGTCACGAATTCTTGTTTGGATCTGCAGTGTTGCCATGATGAATTATTTTTCACGCTGATGAATAACGGCTGTGTGCGTTTGTATCGTATCACCCGTCATATACGACCGAAATTTGGGACACATGATATTTACTGATAAGAATGAGATACTCGCAGGTAACCCAACTGCCACTGATAAATACAACTGGATCTTCCTGATCAAGGTCTAGTTGAGTTTTGCCATTTGTCAAAATAAAATTGTTTTGTACGATCTCACGCGAAGAAGTGCGTTGCATCTTGTCTGGGAGTCTTGACGTTGAATCTGATCGTAGAGATCGTGTTGAAGAGTTGATAAATTTTTTTTTAATTGCCATCGATATCTTTATAAACATCCACGAGCCTTATCCGAGTCATTAATGCGATTGGTTGATTTTTTCTTTCGTCTCGTAATCGTAAGATCGGTGACCGTGATCGATAGATTTTTTTTGAGTCGTTAAAAGAAAAAAAAAAAGAGAAAGATGAGATCTTCAGACACTCTTCTCTAACATCTTTTTCCTCGCTTGCCACTTCTTTGTCAACAATTTCTGATTCTCGATATAAGATTATATCCAGTATCGATCGATATTCAAGCGATAGGAATCGATACCGACGGAACTTTAAAAGCATCGAGTGTATCTTTAAAGTCTTTCAAGCTATGGGAAATGCATAAATCGCAAGGATGAAGAAGATAGTCCACATTGAAGAATTCTGAATGGCGCTATGAAAGTTTCACGCTATTTCAGAATCTGCTTTTATTGGTACCTGTACCTCTACGTGGCTTAGACCTATGCCATATATTGGGTATATATATATGTATACCTATTCCAGCAATGAGGATGCAAGTTCATAGGTGTTAAGTATATAGGTATATATAGCAGCATGATGTAAG
Source organism: Calameuta pygmaea (assembly GCA_031762395.1). NCBI lineage: Eukaryota > Metazoa > Arthropoda > Insecta > Hymenoptera > Cephidae > Calameuta > Calameuta pygmaea. The sequence continues at coordinate 54,799 of JASANN010000066.1, read as the reverse complement.
TATATAGGAGATCCGACAATCGATGCCAAATTAACACGCGAAAGTCACGAATCACGATCACGCATCGCAGCAGCTAGTGGCTCTAATCTCTGGGAGGGAATGAGAGAGAGAGAGAGAGAGAGAGGAAAAAACAAAGAGAGAGAGAGAGAGACACCATCGTAGGACCGTGAGGAGAGCTTGGCTTCGGCTGGAATCGTAAAGACGATATTACACGAGGGAACCTTTATCGGGTCCGACTTTTATTTGTACAGGGCATAAACTTTATTGGCTCTTTTCACAATGATCTGTACTATAAAACGCGAGGAATAATAATTTTTAAAAATATTTATACCGATCAGAGATTCAAGACTAAATGTTCGTATTGGTATTTGCGAATGAGAAAAGAAACGTTTGCTTATCACGATTGTCTCTTTGAGAAAATCTTTTGTCTTTGTTATCTGAGTACGCATATTTTCAAGTGCAAAAACAACTGGTGCACTTGAACTACGGAGAATCGCTAGATTGATTATCAAACGTTGATTAAGAATGAACTATCAGTGAAGCAAAGTTGACATATTTTTTCTGTATACTTTAGTATCTTTGTACAAGGGTTGTATAGATACTGGATTGAACGGTGAATGCTACTGGTCGTCAAAGAAAGACGTTGGAAGCTGATTCAATAGACGATCAAGGAACTTGGGTCTAAGTCGATCGAGTACGTTGGTAGCAGCGAAGAGCAGCAACAAAGCGAGCAGGTGCGAAAGCCCCAAAAGGTCTGTGAAAAATAGTCTGGAATCAGCAACGTAAAGAGGCAGTAGCAGCGTCGCTGAAATAGGAAGAAAAAAGACGCTTGGCAAATGGCGCCGGAGTTCCAGGAGAAAGAAGAAGATCCGTTGCGCGTGATTCCTTAGGTGGTTGGCTGGTGAGCATAATATTGTGAGCAGCCCCTTTGCTCCTGGCAGTTTACATCGAGCGTTCGCGATAGCTCAACCACCTTATTCATACACTCTGTAAAGTCATAGCTCATTCCTGAACTCGATCGATACGGCTCGGAGGATCTTTGATATAGGGTTGGGACACGATTTTGAGGATCACCACTTTTGAGTGACGTGTGGGAATATCGTTGTGGTGGGGGCGTGTTATGCAGGATTTAGGGTTCAGTGTGGTACCAGTTGCGGCAGCCAACTGGGCAGAGTGGCGGTCTGAGCTGCTCACTACTGCTCACTACTGCTCACTGCTCACTTGCTCAGACTGGCTCAGACACTGCCGGCTTCACTGGCTCCACTGGCTCACCGCAGTCTCAGTCTTCGGGTCTCTCGGTGTCTTGTATGGCCATGCGTCGCTCACTGCGCTCTGCACCATCTCAGGAACGCTCGAGACTCGTCATCGCATTCGGTGTGTCCTTACGTGGGAGTATCGTGGCACGTAGCCCGCCGGCCCAAGAAGAAGAAGAGGAAGTCGCTCCGGAGTGCGGACCAGAAGCTGAGCGTGAACGATCAGGGGTCAAAGGGTTCGCACTGCTGTTCACAGTTCGGAAGGCGAAGTCGTGCGGTGCGCACTGGGATCGAAGACTTTGGTTTTTCATTGATCGAGGAGTGGGTTGTGATACGAGGGTAACTTTTGGGCTGGTTTATAGAAATTTTGAATTTTATTTTATCCAATTTTCGAATACGGTTTTACGGGTTTTGTCTCGAACGGACAGACCTGCGGGAGCTTTTAATTTGTGCTGGGATTGTTGTGTGTGATTGATGTTGATTTTTTTAGTGCTTTTTCCGAAAGTTAAGAGGAAACGAAGAGGGATTTTGTGTACTGCGAGGTTTTTTTTCGGGATATATATTCTGTTTGTGATCTGACGCAGGTTATTGTATCTTTTGGTTTTTCGTCCTTTGTATGAATATTACTGTGCTCGGGATTTTTGAGAAGTATTTTTTTTTTGTTTTTGAGTGTGGCTTACTATATTTTTTAAGCACTGCACTAGTTTATAATGGTGACGTAGAAACTTTGTGACTACAGAGACTCGGTATTACGAGATAATATTTAAAAAAAATACCGTCAATTTTTGAAATATCTAATTTTTTATGAACCAACGGTGCTTATCCTACTGATGAAATTATAAAGCATCAAAATATTCAAAAGTGTCTTTAAACAATCTGACGCAACCAACCTAAATCCACGTGTCTTAAATTAATCCCATAGTGGTACCCGACGCAAAGTGTACTCCCATAACGCAAACTAAAGTTACGAGAAAGAATCACGCCGTCGTAGCTGAAAGCGAGTGCAACGTCGGTCTCTGATAAAACGTTTTACCCACGGAGCCGTTCGTTTACGTTGAAAAAAAAGAAGATATTAACATCAACCCCTTCGTTCAGTCAGCCACAAAGAGTAAAAAATAAAAAAAATATTTCACGACCAGCGAAGTGTGTTCTATCTAAAAAGAAAAACTTGTCCGCACTACAGTGAATCTTCGACACTGTCGTTATCAACAGAAAAAAAAGTTTCTTAACTTCCGTGCCTTATCGTACTGTGAAACAAAAATAAATCCAGGAGACACCCTATCAGCCATAACTCAATATTGTACAGTGACTCGTGAAAAGTTAACCGATCAGTGGTATCCAAGTTGGATCCCCGTAGAGCGTCAGGAATTTCGCCCTTCGGGTAAGTACCAAGTACTACGAGTAGAACCAACTACCAACCTAACCTAACTAGCGAGTTAGAATGTAAGTAAAATATCAAGATGGCTTAAGGTCGATAAGCGCGTAATATAAAAGAGCCGTTTCCATATCGGCGGCATGCGTGGAAGGAGTGTTAACTTGCGAGAAACTTTATACATAAATGCATAGCCGGTGCATAAAGAAAATTGCAGTAGATAGAAAGGAGCCTGAAGTGAGTCTAGGACGAGGTGGAACCAACATACGAGAAGCGATAAATCGGTGATGATCCCGAGTGCGTATAGACATGCGCATATGAGTGGCGGCGTAAGGGTTAAGGATGAAAGGAGAATGAAAAGTGTTTATGGAAAAAAAAGTGGAAAAGTATGAACGATGCTAAAAATCCCGTAGGATCGTAAATTGCGATCTCATCGTTTCATTCGGGATACGCCCAGTTAACGCGGGGGTTTAAAAGTGCGAGTACGCCCATTTAATTTTTTTCCCCTTTAATCTCATTTCTTTGAATTCCTTATTTCCATCTTTATTTGCACTTTGCACGGATCCCGAGAAGTCTTCGGATTTCTGATCTGGTCGCGAACAAATACGAAATCCCCTCCCTCTATTGGATTTCTCACCTTCATCCTTATAATGGCTACAATTTCGGCAGCTTGTCCTCCTGGACCAATCTTCATGTATCTGACCACCTATTCATATACATGTGTGCACTGCAGATTATCGGGCCATCCTTGATTGCATAGTGCCAGTTCTCGCGGCTGCGATTTATTACGGGAACCTGTCCTCCCGGATCGGATCGTGCATTATCCACGGCGTACCTCTTAACGGCCGATCGTTACTTTCCTTTAAATAAACAGTAAACGGGCCGCCGGTTTCGAATTTCCGTGCCGCGACCCGTAGCTGAAAGAGAAAAAGGAATAAAGAAATATTGTTCGGAGCCAATAACCATGCACGAAAATGCGTTGGTCAGAAAAAAAAAAGATGGAGTCGACTGGGATCGAACCACCTTTTCCACGTTACATCGACCTGGGTTAGGGCGCTTGAAATTGAAACTGTATTTCGATTGCATCAGGAATTATGGTGAACTCGTCGCTATGCAACCAATGCAAAGTCTTCTTCCCGTTTGCATGAAGATGACCTGCACTGCTCTACTATAAATAACCATTTCTACCAGTTACCAGAAAAGACGTAAACTGGACCAGACATTCGGGCTAACGTTCTTTAATAGAAAAAGATCTTTGAAGTGACGGGAACCACGTAAACATATCAACAGTGACTTCTATATGCTCTTCTAGCTGATCCTGTATGTTTTATATATACGTAACGTAATATAATTTTCCTTGCATTTGTTGCATTAAAAACGTACTTACGAAATTTGTTTGGACGAAACGTACCAGATTTCTTTGGATTTATTTTTGGGTTTTTTTCGGTTTAGCCTGTTTAGCGTGGTACTATATATATATTTTTTATATACGATACACTTTTTTTTTTATAGTAAAACAAGAAATAGGGCAGGTACACACTATTCGGTTTGGTCGTTTATTTTTTCAATGGGCCCACCAAAGTATACACGAGCGACTCAGTGAGTCTGTTAGATTCAATCAAGTGCATATCCGACGTGCGATGTTCCTGCACTGCCTGACCTCCGTAAGATCTAGACGTCGAGGATTATTGAGCAGGATAATTTAAGGATATCCAAAAAAAGTTATCTATTTCCTAAGAAAGAAAAAAAGAAAATCGTTACACTTATTTACACAACCTAAATTCCATTTCCGTACTTTTGTCGCGTATCACGAGTCACCGGAAAGACAAACGTTGAATTATCAATTTTTTCTTTAACGTTTCCAAAAATTTCATCATTCGTCACGAGCGACTAACCTTTTCCCAGGCATATCTTTGCCATGAGATCAGCTATCTGTGATATTTTTCACTACGTGATATCTATAACCGTACTATCCCTTTGAATCGCGTCACGCTGCATTTTGATAAATTTCAAAATCCCTTCCACCGTCTTTGTCAAGTTACTCACGTACCGCCTCTAATTTACTTAAAACCAGCATATCCTTCCTGGAAGGTGCATAGGTACAGCTCGAGATAGTTTGATCCTTATCAAATGATCCCTAACACGATTTAGACTTGGGCCAAGACAAAGATTATAAAACGTCCAAGTAGAAAATCATCGTGACAAAGGAATTTGAAAAAATTGATACAAAAAACTTGCTATCACGTCAAATCGTTATTTTGATCAATGCGAAGAAGTCAAAAAAAAATGAAGTGGCACGTTCGACCGTTTCGTTTTGATGACAGTAACCAGTCCATCTTCTATTACCGCGAAAGAAGTGTACGTCATTTTAGTGCCAATATTGACAGAAGAAAAAAGAGCAAGAAAAAAAAGAGAAGCCACACTCTTCGCTCGCTACAGTCCAAAGAGTCATCATCCAGTCTTCCTCCCAATGAAATGCTGACATAAGTGTAAGATCATCACTGACTTAGAACAAATACCATATGGGTATTCCCATAGTCGAAAGTTGTCGCGAATAAGTATCTATTAATAGACACGTGTGCACCGCTGCGTATTTACGCATGATGCGATTCATCTGATAGTAATGGACACTGACTATGTATATGCAATATATATATATCTCCAAATACCCATATATATATGCCCGACAAAGCAGACACGTACCGTACGTACGAGACATTCTTAGAATTTTCAATGGCTAATTGGTGTTTATCCAAGCGGCATCATCTCCTGAATTTTTATAGATATATAAACACATGTTACAAGCGAGTAAAGCGCATCGTGCGAAGATTCATGAGAATTTGACATTTCCACGTATCCTTCTAATTCGAACGAGCGACAAATATCTCCGAACCCCCGTTACTCCATGTACCCCGCGTACTTTGGCACCTTGAAAAATTTGACACGGGCTGCTGGAAGTTTATTTTCCCATTTACCAAGTGGGAGGTACGCGAACAGCCGACCAGTGTAAAATAAAGAGGAACGATGCAATTGATCGACCATATCGAGTCCGTGCGGTGTGGTTGAATCGCAAAGTGACTTAATTACTGTAGTGACGCCAGATGAGAATGCGGCTTGAGGTATGGCCAAGGCGATGGCGTATGTGTACAGGTTAGACAGTGCCGTCGGCGCCATGCGACTAACTGATGGTATTTTCATATGTCAGAATGCACATGCAAAGAGGTGGTTATGGGTATCAGCTGCTTGGTATTTATTAACAAGATTGGATACACTTGCTGTCAATCTGGATTAATTAGATACTAATAAATGATTAATTGGTTGGGAGATAAGATTTTTTCTTTTCTTGACTCTCACTTTGTACTAGGATAGTGTTGGGTGACTACTAGTCGTCCTGGTAACAGGATGGATATCGGGGGAGGGAGATTCTATGGCTTCTGTAAGGATCAGCTAAGATCTAATTCCGAACTGTCTAGCGTAGGAGTTGTTTAGGAAGGTCTGCACGCCTGAGAACATAGTAGTGGCTTCACGGCAGGGTGGGGGTAGCTGTGAATGAAACTAACCACACTCTCCTCACTGAATGGACCCGAAACGAGAGGAGTGTATTTCCGCTCGTGTTTACACGAATGGCGTTTAAAGATCTAGCAGGATTTGAAACGTAGCAGACGCATTCCCATCTCGCAGCATCCCTTTATTTTCTCTCGTCGTCATATCGGGGGGGTGGGAATGAGATGGGTGGAATGGATATGTGGAAAATTGTATTATAACAATGGATGGGGTACTTGATTCGATGAAACGAAAAAAAAATTGGTATAAATTTCGAATTAAATAATTCTGAAAATTATCGACAATTTTGGATGATGATGAAAAATTTTTTAATTCCATCTGCAGCAAATTTTAAGAGTATACAGTCCAGTCTCACAGTGCATTCTCGATGGCTGCTATTGAGATACCTACCTGTGTCTGGTACGCAGTTGCCGTGACTTCGAGGCATAAGTTTAAATTAATGTATTTTCTGACCGGTTGGGTCATAGGTCGTGGTACCTACCGACATCTCTCGATTTATTTTCCTGTGTTCAACATAAGTGATTAGGCGCCGTGTGTGTTTATACGAGTTAAGATTACGTTACTTCCTTCGGCACCCTTCGGCACCCCTCAGCACTTTTCGTCTTGTTTAAAACACTAAATCAGGCTTCTGGATTGACGATGTCGCTTGCGTATGCTGACTAACCTGTCACTCGTCGCCGTTAACGAAATTTCCTTCACGAAAATAATTTATATATTAAATATATTAAAAAGCATAAATGAAATGTCTAGAAAAGGTATTCAATGTATATATATATTATATTTTTAATATCAGAAATATATTTTGGATTAATTTTTTATGCATTTCATTGATGTCTTCATGCAATCAATATACATATGTATATCTGAGTAGGAGATACCGAAAACGAAAGTGCACGTTGTCTCTTGTCTGATAAAACTCACACGTGAAAATGTCTATAGGCGCCATTGGCTTCGGGTATCCTTATCTGGGGAATTCTCGATAAGAGAACCAAGACGATAGTGCTTCTCGGTATATCATCGTTTTGTTTTGCAACAAGAGTGTCGCTTGGCTATCGTGCGAAATTGCCGTGTTACAATAAAGTATGCGGTGCCAACCATCTCTAAGTATAACCATCGCCGTGGAATATCGGATAGGATCGGTAGAAATCGACTATCGTCCGATGACTAGTGTTGTTCCATGAAATGGTGAGATTTTCCTATACGTGGGCGAACTTGGAATATTATCAAGGACTTAAAGGCTTCTTCTCCGCTGCACTATATTTCAGTCTGTAATATCTGTCATTGCCTTTTTCTTTTTTAATAATTTTCGTTGCGGTTCATTGAAGATCGATCGACAGATCGATCGGGATTGACTCGAATAGCCGGTGTTAATGTCGGAACCGATTAGTTGGTGGTATTATTATTTTTTATTATTTTTTTTAACATACAAGACTGCCGTCAAGATTGGGTTGACATTTCGCGCGAAATTCTTCTCATTCGTCGCGGCTGCTTAAGTTTCTTGACGTCTGAACTCACGACGTTCGCCCGTTGCCATTTTTGGAACGTAAAAATCAAATGAGTGAAAAGTGAGAAACGAGTTTGTTTTTAAATACATATGATTTTCTTCTTTGCATTTTTGCAGTAGCTTTACGAACGCTCGTATAGTCTATTGTTTGTCGCTTATCGTAATTTGATTTTTAATATTAAAATATTACGTTACGAGGATCATTAATATCTCATCCATCTGTTCACTCCGATGGGCATAATGGCGCGTGATCATTTTGGTATAAGTAGATGGAAATTTTACCATTAATCATTTTCAAACGGATAAAATTAACTGATCCATTTGTTTTATCTTAATCAGGCGTATCGCGGGGAACAATATAAACATATTTATAATTAGAAATCTACCGCACCGGCGCTATTGACAGTTGAAATGTTATCGTTAGTTCAGACACGAACCACTTCCGAAGTCTTCGCGTTGTCCCTGAAGAGACTTTTAAGAGAAAAGTCGATTCGAGAAAAATTCGTGAAACTTAATGGGCCAACAGTATTCCATTTCAAAAATACCATTTCGAAAAATTCAAATACGAGAAACTCAATGAGATTCGAGCGAAACGATAATAATTAGTCTGGGACGTGAAGTTGGCTTAATTGAACTTGCCATGCGGGTGTTCCACTTCCACGTGCGTTCTAGTGGCAAACGAGCCGTGACAAAGGACCCAAGCCACGCGCTTCCTAAGGGTACAACGAGAAGGATAGGAGACGCTGGGAGAAAAGAAAGGACAGAGACAAAAGAATGAGAAAAGGATACAAAAAAGTGTCCCGACAGCCGACGGACATGAAGAATAAGAGAAACGCGTGAGATAAAACAAGAAGAAGTAAAAGGTGAAGAGCGCGCGTGTCGCGTTTCTCTGACTGTCACACGTGACAACTGTCAACGCGTCACTGTAAGGCTTAACTGTCAAATTACCATAATAAAGATTCGCTATTCGATGAATTCAATCCGTAATTACTAAAGATGAAAGTACTTCGAAATCGTTGTATCAAACATCGGTACTCAGGTACACGAACTTTTCATGCCACTTCAATGTCGCGAAGATTCTTCTCTTGCTCGGAAGGAAAGAATTTTAAAGAATTATCGTTTAATATTTTTTTAATCATTTTGTATGCCGTAAGTCGTGTACGCTTTGCACTATCTTGAGGCACTTCGATCACGATTAACTTCAGACTGTTTGCTGAGCTATGAAGTGGAGCGAAGTGAAGAGCCAGCAGGGCAGGTACACGTCGTGCTTCTCTAATATAATAATCGTGAAGCGTTTACCCGGTAGACTGTTGGTATATACAGGTCGGTCTCTAACGAGTAGCAGTCAACTTTACTGTAGTAGTCGGCTTTTAATGGCGGACATACTACTCTGATAATATACACACACACCCTGTGGACCAGCGTCACGCATCTTTCTTGTGTACACTTTCTCTTGGATACCCGACGAAAATCTACGCGCAAACACAGAGTTCGGCTACGACATTTTTTAAAGATGAAGAACCTTGGAGAAGGTAATGGTGGCATTACAAGGTATCTTCACGTGGAACACAAATTGTTTGGATATTTATTTTGTCTCTGTATGTCGGCGGGTATTTCTCTTTGTTTGACAAAAAATTCTGATAGCCATTGCCATAAAGGAGTATTCTTCTCTTATTGTTCGGTACAATTGTCAGTATCTTGTTCTTCCTTTTTTTTTTTCTTTAGTCCTTAAACGTACAGGAAATAAGTTACGATTCATACGAAATCCTTTCCAAAAACGTTCCTATAGGATTTCCCTTGTCTCTTTAATGTCCTTGTGCTAACGTTAAAGGGACAATCTTACGAAACTTCTTTTGGTGAAGTATCCTTAAAGTTTTTCATGCCATTATGGCTACTTGTATTTATACAACTGTCCACGTGTACTGAATATTAATCTCTTCGTACCATTTGTGTGGTCCTTGGTAATGGAAATTTTATTCCTCTGAATTTTATTTAATGATTATCTGTTTTTTCGGGGGTTTCCACACGATATCCTGAGAAGGTACCATCGAAATTTAATCGTCAGAGAGTGATCCGGCATATATATGAATAGTTGAAAAGTGCAAAATCTCCCGAATAAATATCGTCCAGTGATAATAAAGAATAATCGCGTAACCTTGCAATGCAGAAGACATGAAGTAACGAATCTCGAAAGGCCAAGCACGTAGGCGTGACTTATGGCTGTTGGATCTCACGGGTGCGATACCACCATTATCATAATTTAGTGCGTTTAATTGGGAATAACGAGGAAGCCGACCGACTTCTCTTTCCACATTTAAACGTAATGCATATGCGTATCGTCAATCACGCACATTCATATAAATAACCCCGAAGTATCATGTTCTACAATCACTGATTAGTCGTAAAATCGAAAACTGTGCCTAATATCAAAACCGAACCAATAATTTGAGTCACCAACTTTGGGTTGCAGATAATAATTTTTAAAGACTTGGAAACTAGGAAAATTAATAATATTACAAGCATCGATTCTATCACTTTGGGTGACACTTAAAACTATAATGGTTAAGTTTCTAAGAAATGAAAATATGACGGACAGGTGGAAATTAAAAGTCGTTTAAGCTCATGTCAAAAGTGACCAAAACGAATACGGACTCGTCTTATTGGTCGCCTAAGTATCAGTTTGGTTGCTAAAGTGATTATTATAAAGACGTTCATCTTCGGTTTACGAGGCTCATACGTTGCCCTTATACGGTTCAGGAAGATTGTTTCAGCAACATATGTGCTTCTGGCCTCATACTTCATCTTGTACAGTAACTTACTCACTTGCTGGTTTGTGATCTTGTTATTGATCAAATGCTCAAGCGACTTGTTTGAGCTATCCCGAAGCTATTTTATATTGCCGTTCCCATATAATAGACCATACGGAATTCTATTGGTAAAAGTTAATGGGGGTGGAAAGTACTCTTGCAATTAATCATTGTTGCTAATCACTATAAATAAACAGGCTAAGAATTAGACCCCATGGAAATGATTTATTTTTTACCAGTGACAGCATGGCAGTTGACTTTAATGATTTGAGGTATACGTATTGTAAAACTATTGCTGTAATACTTGTTACTGTTACTGATAATATTATTATCATAGTTGATAAATAACGTTATTAAATGATATTTGATTTAATCTTGCTCGGATTTGATTTGGTGAGCAATTGATAAATTTACTTTATCAGATTATGTTTCTTTTTTTTTTTAATAAACAGTATAAATACAAGACTGTTAGGTACCATATGGGAACTGATGATATTAATCAGTCATCTAATAGCATTCCTGTTGAATGCATGTAAGAAGGATCCTACGGGGGATCCAAGATTATTTTCCATGGTATATAATGCCTGATATCGTGAAGCAATTAATGCTTCATCGCTATCAGATTACCCAACACAAATTTTCTGCTGGGATAATCTTCCTCCCCATGTATAAGTCTTTTCTCGTAGCTCCATGCACACCATAGTAGGGAATTGGGTATATATCCTTAAAGTTTCCCATAACCCATTCCGTAATGTCAATCGTAGCAAGCCCATGATAATCCACTGTGAATTATTTCACATGGTATTCTGGACACCAGAAACGCTCACGACCCTAGATCTTGATCGTGTCAAGTTATTTGTGTGGGGATCCCATGGGTCCCCATAAAGGGTGGTCCCTGTCCGTGAGAACGATATTGGGCACTAAGTACAAACCTGATCGAAGGTACTTCATCTTCGTAGTGTGTTGTCCTAGGCTGAATTCTTGAATATTCGAAAAATCATTGCTGTTCTTTTTTTCTTCTTCTTGCAACCACTTTTCCTACTATGGGTCTTGAGGTCCAACAACTATTGGACCACCTAGGAGGCTCAGCCATTGGTCGATTAGCATTCTGCAATAAGTCACAGTTTGACGTATCTCCGGGCTATGTGAGTTCGTTTATTATCAGCTCAGGTTCTATTAACACCCTTGGGTCATTTCGGTCGTGTTCAAAAGAATAATGGCATCGTGGATACAGTCTGCCGTTTGCACCGCAGGCCACTGTTGTGCCAAGTGCGATTACAGCTGATCGGATTGGTTGCGCGTGCCTGTGGTAACGCATTAATATTTTTGTAAGTGTATTAGTTTGAGGGGGGAGGGAAAATTTGAAAAATTTATTTTAAATTCAGACGGGGACATTTCTGTAGGGACGTAAATCTTGTGTCTGTTGTACAATAAGTGTGCTCGTCCAATTCCGACCGCACCTTCAAACAGCACGGAACCGTCTTTTGTTGCGGTAATTTGGTGCATTGCTTAATGATCTGAGAAATACGAGCTAAACGGTAATGAATGGTTTATTTAACCGAATTAGGAGCGAATTAACGAGACACGCAGAGCGGATCGTTCACGTTGCCGGAAGTGACGCCCAGATCGTAAAGGACTGTCGTTGGCCCTTTTCAAATAAATATATTGGTCATTCATTTTTGGGTTCCTGGATGTAATTACGCATGGGGTAACCATTCTGTATGGAAAAATTATGGTCTAGGTGCATAGGCATTCAGGACGGATTTGATTTTATTTTTATTGGAATATATTGATATGCGATTTGAAAATTAATCGATTAGATGTTTAATTGGGTGAATTATCGTCTCTGGACCAATTATGTGTAACACAGGAGCCATCGTGTTCCGTACACGTTCCCAATACCCGTGTCAGTCTACCGGTCTTATGGCTGCCTTCATTTTATTATCATAATGTCGATTTTCATTAGGGTACGCATCGTTAAAGCTATTAAACTATATCAGCTACTGGGTCTCCTTTGTCCGTGGACATATTAAAAGTGTATAGGATGAATTAACCCTTTGAGAAGATCCGACGGATGCTAGAACGTAATACGATACAATTTATCGGCATGAGCAGAAATCGATTAATACAAAAATGAAATGCAGTGTATATATTTAAAAAAAAATTTGAAAAACTCCAAAGTACGTTGATCATTAGTTTGTTTATTGTTAAGAGACACAGTGGATTTTTTACATTGTCAAAAAAATTCAATAGCTGTGAAATACAATGCTACCGTTTGGACGTGCCGAAAAAAATTGTGTTCACCTTTTCAAAGTAATAAATCCGTTTTCGACCGAAAGCAACGGAAATTGTAAAGAATCAAAAAATGGGACAAACGACAGTGTAATTTATTTGATATTTCGACACGGTAGCTTTGCTCGCGAATCTTCCGTGAAAAATCTTGACAAATTTTCTTCTCAGTAAAATGGATCGTTTTTCAAAATCTACCCGGTCGGCATACGAAGTCGAACGTGCTTTTAGGTATCCAACTATAGGTCATTCTGTCGCTAGCTCACTCGCTCGCTCCATAGCTCACGGTATTGCGATCTCACTCGCACCTTCGAGGAAAGGGAATTTTTCTTTTTTTTTTCTTTTCTTTGGTCTTGTTGAGTCCTCCAAGGACCGCCCAGCATGGTGCACCATAACCGACCATGGTAGTCTGGTCGTCTGGTCGTCTGGTCGTGTGCCGCCACCCTTAGGGCCTTAATGCACTTTGAACGACTCTGTTACAAGGGTGCACTGACCACCAAAAATTAGCCAAACTATCCTCTACGTGCCCTACCGAGGGGTACCTTTCTCCCACCATGGCTACCAACATTTTACCACTACCACCACTGGCACTGGTCGTCGTTTCAATGGTGGTAGACTAGCAGCAAAGAGCAGCAAGTACAGAACTACCACCAACCAGTCCAACTTTTTCTCCCGAGACAAGTAAACTTTTACACGGGAAATTAATAATATCGCGTTAAATCAAAATCATAATCAGTGCAGTGACTTTTTTAAATTATCATTTATGCAAATAAATTCACGTGTAGATATCAGTGTCAGTCATTTGTTGAGAAAACGTGTAAACATTTATTTTCAAAAAATCACTTTTCACCCTAGTGACATTTTTGGATATAAAATATTTTTGAAGTTTTGCGACGAACGTTCGTGTGGCGGGATCTCGTGATTTTCATTCAGCATTCATGAGGCGATGATCGGTGAGTGATGAACAAAAATTTTGAATTTTTTTTTTGTTTGAAGAGAATTATTGTTCGTAGGATTTCTTGTAGTTCTTTGAATTTATTTTCTCTTCGCATCAATGAAGACTGACGTCTGTCTTTTATTTGTCACGTGATACGAATAACACCGAAAGTACGTCGATTTGTTACGTCGAAGAAGGTCAATGAAATATGACGTTTAATAAATGTCGGGCTGACAGTCTCGACTGCCAAATATCAATAGCACGACTGTCATCAACCACTTGACTCCGAGACTCTTGTTTAATATACAAAGCCTCACAGTGAGTATTAGCATGCACATCCTGCAGTCAGAAATGCATAAATACATCGTTGGGCTTACCTACGCGTTACACGTAAAGCATATTTCTGTCTCAAGTATCCAGCGTAGCAGCAGCCTGATACAAATTTCCAATCCATTCATGGTGAATTCAGAATGAACGGCTTGTCATTATTTTTCGTTCCCTTTAAGCAAGTCCTTCTTTTTCGAATAATCATAAGAATACCGAGAGCAAACAGCAGGCGCCATGAATCCGTAGTAGTTTTTTTTTTTCTTCAACTTTTATATCTCTTATACTTACGTTGGAATTAAAAAAATTGTTGCTGTCAGAATTAAATTACTGACGTACGATTTCCTTTGTCGCATTTTGGAGATGCGACAAAAAGCCGGTTTTGCAAGACTCTTACCTAACGTGCCAGGTCCAGCTGATATGGGTTATGTTATAATAGCCACAGGATGCAAATTTTATTGTCTTTAATACCAGGACACCTCGATATTCACATGTCCCGGTAGTTGTCAGTCATGTTGGATTTTTTTCATTTTGGTCTCCTGCCATTTTTGTTCACTTCTTTTTCACTGGAGAATATCCACGCGAATCTGCATATCCGCACGCGTGGCAATGCAAGGATGTTACTGGCGCGAACGAAGGAGACAAAGAAAAAGCAAAAGGATCGTCGAGATCGCTATAAACATAAAGAGAGACGATTTTCAAAAAGGATGAATTTTTTTTCACGTTTTACAGGTAGTTTCGCGCATACGTAGTAGAAACGGAATGATAAAATATCGAGAGTGTGTTTCGTTCTGTCCGAACTTACAAGTCTATTGGCACCAATGGTGTCCCGTGTAATCCAAAATAAAATGACCCTGCATTACTCAGTGACTCGTTATTAACGAGAATGATACATTTTTTGTAAAAATAGATTCTATATTTTTGTTTTTCAATACGGAAACTTTTCCCATGGAATTCAATTTCTGTTTAAAATATTGCGTTTTGCATATTTCAGTGGTTTACTAATATTTAATCGTTCCATGGACATGTCATGGACATTCCATGGACATGGCATGCTGTGCCCGTTAGAACGATTCAGCAGTCTCTCAGTCCCTACAGTATAAACATGTATCTGTGAAATTAGTAAAAAAGTATTTAAATATCGATTGCTAATCAATACTCGATCAAATTTATTTCATGATAATTATTAGATCCAACCGTTGACTTTGTGTTTCTTAATTTTGCTCTTTCTCTCGAGATACAAAGTGACAGCAATACCTGTCACATTCCACAGACCGTAAACTCCTGCGTGATTTTAATTCCCCCCGGCTTCCCGTAAAATGTGTTAACAAATCTTTGCTCTTTGTCATGTTAATTCCGTTCATTGCCATGCAAATGAACCGTGCCCTCCCGTCTCGTATATTTGGAAAATAAGAGATTTATCATTGCCAGCACGTATTCCGAAAAGCCGGTATACCAAACCGTCCTAAGCATCTTCACTGATGATTTTGAACATGATTTCCGATTGATTAACCAACAGGATCACCGTATCCTCATTAGAGACCAATTAGACGCGTCACTACTAAAATGCATTGTCAGCTGCACTTTGCGCGTAACCACTGCACCTGGAAGCTACGAATCAGCAACGTCAGAGTCTGTGGTATCGAATTCGCGATTGCAGCCGTCCACGTCGACTAAACATTGAACCCGATATTTATGACGTTGTCGATGGCCTCAGGCACGTTTCTACGAATCGAACCGTTAGACCCATATCGATTGTTAGTCATTATCGTTTTGCAGCTGAGAAAAAAAAGAAACAGAAGTAAAGACTAAAGAAATGGTTACACCGAATTTGTTTATAGGAAGAAGTTGTATCGGTTCGTTCGGTCTGTTTAAAAGATATTGATGACCCATCGGAAGATTAATGCATCTCCCAGTTGGACTTTGGTTTTGCTTTATTTTTTTCGGTTCGCCGTTTCTGTTTCCGGTGGCTGAGTTAAAGTGGGGGCCGGGATCGAACACTCAAGGATTGATTTATTAGACCGGTCCTTGATTACTAATTGAACAAATCAATTGTTTCGTCGGTATCGAGCCATTAGTCGCGATCCTGAAACCTTTTAGGCGACTTAATGGTGTCAGGACCTTGTTTACGAGGTTAGATAAGGGTTGTCTCAATGTGTTGTTATACCACGTACCTACACCCTTAGTCATTCTACAATGAGATAGGACTGTCATAGAGAGTGAGAGGGAGAAATGGGGTGACAGAGAGAGAGAGAAAAAAAAACGATGTACTCTTTTACTACTCGTGTATCCCCATTTTGGAGGGCAAGTGCGATTTGGATTGTCGTAATCTGAAAATAAATTATCGCCTTCATAGAGACTCTCCACTTAACGGCCAATTATCTTAGTTATTTATGGGGAACAGAGAAGGGAGGAATTGCCGCCCCTGTCACTCTACAAATTCCGACAATTTAGATAATCTCGTGGAAAAATTTTTTATCCGAACTCCTTGAACTCATTAGGCTGCACGCATCCGTACTGAGGGTCTTATGAGATTGTACAGTTTTTATGGTGTTATCGTACGATGCGTTTGGTACATGAAGTAATCATTTTCAGCCGAGTTCAAGTGACTCGTGGAATTTTTAGCAATTTTGACATTTTTTAGTCAATAATTTATTTTATGCATTTCAAAGAGGAGAGATCGAATCGATCGAACCTATTGGGGTAGAAGAGGATCCTGTGGGATCAGGGCGGTTTCCCAATGTCCTTAGAAAGAGGAACTCGGCAAACAGTGTACATTAGTACAATTATCGAGTCGGGCTCTCTAGGAGGTAACCTGTGGGAAACTTTGGTCCAGACGGTTTAGTCGCGCTAGGTGGCAGTCCGTTCCGATGTCCCGCCGGTTTATACAATCAATTATAGGCCTAATGTACTCCCCCACATATAGTCAATTCGACACTTCAGCTTACTGACTGGATGCCTTGTTCTATAGGTGCCAACTATTTCATTCTACCATCTTGGTTTATCTGTCTCCCTCTTTTCTATCTATACATCCTTTCGATTTGGACCTTTTTTTCAAATCCTCTCAAGGGATTCCTTGTTCCTGTGGTTTGCGCTCCTAACTAGCCTGTTACCGTTTCTAATCAAACAACGAAAACCTTAGACTGTCCCGTAGGCAGAGTCGTTCTAACTTTAAAAAATGTTTAATAATTGCTTTTTAGTCACGTGAATGCTGGTCCTTGTTCGAGTCCCGACCCGTGATAACATTTAGCAAATAACGGAAGTGCCATAATTGCTTTAACATGTTTTTACACAATAATTCGAATACATACCAATCAGGCAAATTCTCACTTCCATTACGGTTGGACAATAACGACCTTTATAGTCACCTTTGAAAGGGATGCTTGTCACTTTTGGCGCAGTAATTATTGGCGACGCCTATTTCTTTTCTTTTGACCATGATTTTCTACCGATTACTAATTACATTTTAGTACCACTTACCATGGATTACCATTTCTAACGTACCAGTGACTGGACCATTATCGGGAACGATTATTCAAACTGAATGAAGAGTCTGTATTCTTAGTGACCAATAATTGAAACCCAATTTAGGCTGAACCCAATTCAACCCAACCCAAATTTGGGTTACGCGTTTAAAACCTAAATTCATATTTAATATTTTTCCAAATTCGCCTATATCTTTAGTCATTACCTAACCTAGTTCTTTGGCACGCAAATGACAGTTATAAATCCTTCGAGAAATATCACGACTCATGTCAAATGTCGCGAAAATGTACATTGACAGGTCGCCAGTTGAAAGCGGTAGTAGAGAACCAGAAGTTCCTCCATTTGGTGACTGAATTTTAACGAGTGTCCTGTTATCGGACGGTGATGTCTGCTACGAATGCATATTCTACATACCGTTTTGAGAGTGTTGCTGCACATATGCGTATATACATATAAGGAACCGATACCAACCAGATGGCTATCTGAGTTACAGCGCCAGACAGCTCGCATGCTGCTGGAACGGGTAGTCAGGTAATTTGCTACTCTGTCAAGCATCTGGTATCGGGCATACGATCTACTGTTAGTACGAGATCACTTTTTACCTCTCTTGCCGTATTTCTATCATTGGGTTTTTGTAGGTCTAATAGACCAAGAAAAGAGTTGTTATTGGTTTTAAAAATTGTTCTAATTTATAGTCATCCAAATGTTTGGACACCTCTGGTATTTTCTTAGAGCTTTTTCGGTCGTTTTCTACGGGGACCAAGATTAGGGTAAGAGCGACAGGGATAAGAAAATAGAAATGTATTGGGTGGTAGGTCCAATGCATCTTTTTTGGCATGGTAAACCATTTCCGCTCGGTTGGGAGCCCTCGAGGCGTATCGTAGTGGATACAGTGGCAAGTTTCACCCTCGTACAGGAAAGACTCTCGTGCTCATAAATCTTCCCTGTAAAGAGAAATAGGAGAAGAAGACGAAGAAGAAGAAGAAATGGACTTTTCAAGCACGATGGAGTTGATTACAAAATCTTGTTACACTCCACAGGGATAACCGGCCATGTCAATTCTTTGGGTAGCACGCAAATAGGTCTGACTCGACTGACATTGAATGGCATTCTCTTTTTACCATGTTCTTTCCCCCCTATCACCCTTATATATTTCACCGTTCTCGCTTTTAAAAGTGAATAACCAACAGAAACATCTGAAACCACGTTGTGTGACATTTGCCGACATCCTCCTTAAAGTACGACCTGTTTATAAACTCATTTCACTCCGTCTACCGGCCATAATTCACCAGTGAAATATGTTCCGGTAGCTTCACGGAATTCTTAAATAATGAATACGTCTCGAAGAAATTGGGTCAGAAATTTTTAAGCTATTCTAAACGTATCAATTTTCAAAATCCTCTTCAACTTCAATACAGGCTGAATGGATGCAACAGTCTTTAATATAAGTTTGAATTCAACGTTTAAAATGTCTTTACTGATCCATAAAATTCATTGATGTTGTTATTTGAGTGAAGCGTGAAGCCTCCCCTTTGAGAAGTCTCGAGGATCCCTGCTAATTGGGTAACTTTAACGTATCGCTGCTGCTATCGTAGCACGGTGAGCAATGTAGCAACATACCTGCCCCATTATAATACTTCAGTCTCAACAACTTCACCGATTCAGCCGATCGACACTGTGAAGTGGCATCGTGAGAAATGCCCTTTGACCCCCCGCGTATATAAGTATCTCCGTATATTGTTTCGTTACTGGTTTAATGGCTATGGTAAGAACAGTAGGTAGACGAGTCCATGCGCATGTGGCTTCACATGGAAAAAAAACGGTAGTCGTCTCTTCATGAAGTTGTAGATGGTGAAGTTATTGGGTTCTCGATTGCTGTGGAATATGGCAGAGTAAATGTCAGAAGTGGTAGAAGGATCTTCGAAACATCTCACTCGAGATTGTATGGGTTGAAGTCGGCACGAGATGAACGGGCTTCACTTTCCTTTTTCTTTTTCTCTCCCTCACGCTTCAACTTCAATGTTTACGTCTCTCTCTCTCGATCTCTCTCTTTCTCATTCTCTCACTCGTATCTCATAGCGGGTTGTTTCTCTATGCATATTTTTCTCGTACGTTGTTTCGTCTCTTCCTTATGCTCCTTCCAGTTCCTCGCCCCTCTTCCGCTTCATCCTATACCTTCACTTGATCCGTCTGTTTGTCGGCTGTCCGATGGGATGATCCTTAACGCGTGTTTTGACGCGATTAGTGGCTCGGATTGTGAACAACGGTCGCCATTGTTCCTTTGACCACTTGGCTTCGGTGATCGCGTGTGAATCCTTTTAGCGGTCCTGGACCAAAGAACTCCAACTCGATACCCTGAGCGCGTGTTAGGCTTCCTTTAGTGTAATCTCGTGGATATGGAATTTTTTGTAGCTCGGATCCAACAAAATTTTAAAAAAATATTCCCGATGACAGTTTATCATGACGAGGTATTAAGATTCCCGTGTGTCACTCGCAAATCATCGTGTTGGTCACTGTTTAGATTTTCGAGTACGTGCAAAATTTTAATTGGTCACTTATTATACGGTTCCTGGTATTGCTGGTAATTGTAACGAGTATACAGTGGACTTTGCTGATATTTTGTCTAGCGATGTCATTGCGTAAACCAACTGTGAATGTTACGTCATTTGGTACAGTTTCAGCCATGGTGTCTTTTGTTATACGTGCATCGCGGATGGATTGCGTGGGATTGACTTTATTGCTTGGCTTAGTTTAAAATCTTGAGCGTGAGAGGTCTGAGATGACCAAGTGGTACTTGGGATGCTGTCAGGGACTAAGACACCGCGATAATTGAGACGCGATTTCCTAACGATAATCCGACAGGTAAATTACTCCAGATATTAAACCCTTGTCCACCATGAGGAACCAACTTTGTTCCAAGTCTTAAACCGTTAAAATGTTAAATCGATACGAATTATTCACATGGTCAGAAGACGCGAAGGATTATGTTTGATAGAAAAATTGATCAATTTTTTTTTGGTACCTAAAAAATATTTAAATATACAGAGGTAATTTTTATTGTAGATGGACAATTCGAAATATATTTTTTTGGCTTTTTTTTTATGTGCAATTACTTGGACAACTCTGGCGCTATAAAGTTGATATTAACTACTTGAGGATTCAGAGTCAACTGACAAATGCCACCCAACATCCGACTGTAGGACGTCGATATATTAAGAAATCTTGATCTTGTTTCTCCATAAATTATGGCGCACGGCTGGACTTTAGTTGCGCGATCGATCTTTCATGAGGTCTCGCGCGTCCCTATGCGTTTCTGGCTTAGGTCCAGAAATGTTTCTGCCCACGACTGTCCAGTTCAGGGTTCGCTAAGAGGAAGAAGAAGAGGAAGAAAAAGATGAATAAAAAGTTGCCGGAGATGAGGTGCACGGGGTGTCTGAGAAGAAATGCATAATATACGGCATTTTAAAACCAGTTGTTAGAAATTTTAGTGGGAATATATGTAGCGTGCCGCTGCTCTTACTCTGCCGCCTGACTGAAGTCGGCTACAGTTGCCACACAAATTTTGACCAATAATTAAATACAACTGTTTTATTTCATCTACTCTGTGATACCCGTAGTAGAGAATTTTTTTTCATCTTATTAACGTGAAAAATAAAATTGAGAATTTTTGGACTTTCTTAGTACACAGCATCGCATTGCTAACGAGCTTCTTTTGGCGAGAAGCGTGAAGAGAAATGAGAAATTTGTGAAGTGACGAAGCGTCGAAGTTTCTTGATCGTAACTTGTTTTTTCTTCCTCTTTGTCTTTCCTTTCTATTTTTTTTTCTTTTCGCTCAACGCGTTACCAAAGCTGGAAAATTCCTCGAAGACTTGCATTCCAGAACCAGCGCGACAAGCCGCTGCACTTGCCGAGCAGTTTGTATCTAACAATGTCTGGCTTGTCAGTTCATTAATCACTGCGAGGACAATTACGCGAGTTCCAAAATCCGATGCATTCGAGTAATTTCGCTGGAAGGGGGAGTGCTCGATAAATTTTGAAATTTTTTTTTAAGTACTATCTTTTTTCTTGGCACGTAGCTAAAACGCCGACGCCTCGAGGATCTCTACTAGAGGCGCCGTGCGGTACATCATGTGGTATAAAAAAAAAAGTGAAAGAAAATGAATCAAAAAAGAGCATTGCCATATGACTATAAATTCACGAAGTTATATTGCAGTTGCACTAGGATAAGTCGCATCTGCAAAAGAGACGCGTCGCGGCGTCAGCACCTGGCGCCAACTGGCAAACGCTATAATCCCTCGGTCTCCAGAGATCTTTTATTTCTCAAAATTTGATGACAATTTGCAAACTTGTTCCGTCCAATGTGAATCTCGTATGTTGCTGTTCTTTTTTTCTTGTTCTTCTTTTTTTTATCTTGTCCAACCGATGCGTGAAATCCACTTTGGAATCGGCTCGTAAAATACAACAATTTAAGTCAGGCAAATTGCCCGAGCTGCGTTTAATTTCGAAAGTGACAGAGGGGGAGAGGCAGAGGGAGAGGGGGCTTAGTGCCATATTCACTGACACTGACACTATCTTTACTGACAGTACCGGCTGCCTTCTCGGCAGACTCGTAGATTGGCAGGCTGTATTTTCCATGAGAGAAATAGCTTTCAAGTGCAGGAAGAACTTGTACGGTAGTACTTTTTCAAAAGTGGTACTTTACACGCTTCTGGAATGAGTCTTTAGAAAGTTGAGTCAAGGTACACTTGGGGTAAAAAAACTAAAACCTACCCCCGCTGAAGTCGTGATATATTACAGTTCGTGACTTGTAAATTATCCGACGTAGTTCTATGGTTTTTTGCTACAGCCTTACGAATTTAGTGCTTCTGGCCCAGCTCCAAGTCAAGGACTTGGTAGAAAAATTCTCTTGATTCGTAAAACTTGTTATAGCTTTATTTGAAATTTTTGGAGCTACCTACTGATTGGTTACTGAGTGTTGGGAATGTCTTTATAGCTTCGTCCAAGTCGATTGGCTCGTTAGGCCAATGATAAGTCCCAAGAAAATCTTACCAGATCCAAAAAGGGTTTTAAAAAAATGTCTGATGAGAGAGGACAGAGATTGGTTTGCAAAAAAAAAAGGACGTGAAATTGAGGAGAGCGACGTCTCTAATCCTAATAGATTAGTTTAGGTCCCTCATGAATTTTACGACTGCGCCGAATTATTAGGGGCATAACCTGAGACCCACGACCGGCAACCAGAGACCAGCACGAACCCAAAGCAGCAAGGGATTACACCTGTATCGCCCGCAGCCCACATTTGCGAATGTTTCTCGGAAGCCAATAGAAGTTTACCACTGCCAAATTGCCTTCTGATACTAGGTAGCCGCTTAAACGATCTACCGTGTAGACAGCGTTATCAACGATCCTCGTTTAGAAGCCAACCCTCTAAAAAAAAGGACTGTCAATGGAGACAAAGTCGGTAAAAATCTTTGAAGTCATTCCCAAATAAGGATCAATTATCCAATCGGTACCAACGTTTTTTTTTTGAGTCTGTTGCCAAATATTTTTTGAGAAGTAAAACAAGACAGTCAGCGTTAAAAAATCTCAATACGGCCGAAGATGAAGCGCAGACACTTTAACAATTTTCTGCATTGTTCTCACATGTACTACAGGTATCTACCATAGTGTAGTAGGTATCTAGTACACGGTATACATGTTTAACTAAATGGTCCAAGGACCCTGCCATAAAGGATCCCTAAGGGCTCCTGACCCAGGGACACGGTTTCACGTGTAACACGGCACTACTAAATATGTCAGTTCTGTGAGGTATCACTGTGAAAGTTTTATTTCACTTTTAGCTACCAGAGTCACTGTTTTGACTACTATTTACGGTTTCTTCTGCAACGAAGAAAATTTCTGGCATTTGGGTAAAACAGACAGTAACCAAAGCCGCACGTCAGTGACCACATTCTGTCCAAACACTTGAGAACATCAGAGTCCCGAAACCCAAAGGCGCCATGGGTAAAAGAAAAAGAAGAAAAAAGAACCAAAGTTTTGGCCACTGTCGAAATTTAAGTTATATCGATCACTGAAAGAATTTTAAGACACTTTTGGATTTTTCATTTATCAGTCATAATCTGTTGATCCAAGGATCAAGAAAATTATTTCTATTTGCATCAGACTCGTATTAATCTCAACATTGCTTCTCATCTCATCCCCTTCAAGAAGATGATCCTAGATGAACTCGTAAAGATCACAAAGCCTTTGTCGCCGACGACGTGTCACTTGAATTCTATGAGTGAAAATACGCCAGGTCATTCTGCTTAATCCGAGAAGGAATAATCAGATCCCACAACCTCCTCGACTATAATGGCCGAAGGGCTAACCGTTCCTAAAGACAAACCTAAAATAAGTACCGACCTGAGACTGTCGTTAGGGTACCGCGTCTCCATATATTTATACCTACCCCAGAAAGAAGACTCAATCCGAATCCTGATCATCTAAAATTTCAATAAAATTCGACTTGTTCTCCATTTTTACTTCATCCAAGGTTCATTCCTCAGGTACATACCCAATCTGCAAAATTACTCCTAATCAGGACCTCAAAGGCACTTGCATTCATCCTCAGCCAAATTCCTTATTAAATGTAAAATCATTCCCGTAAAGAAATCTCAAGACTTAAATCTGAATTACCAAATTCTTTAAACCTTTCTGATCTCCAAAAGTTGAGACAAGACTGACATGACCATAGTCAGATTTCTCTATTACCAAGGAAACAATAGTCACTGTACGTCATACGAAAAACGATAGATGAGCTGCTCTGCGTTTCTAGCGAGTCGCATCGACGATCCTCCGGGAACCAAAATGGGTAAAAGATTGAGAATGTGTAAGAGCTTTTAAAAAATGGCTTCCAGAACGGTAACGTTACTTGCTTCGCGCTGTACACACGTCAATGTGAAAATACAACATGAACGCTTGATAAATACGGATTAAATTGAGCCAGTCTGAAACTTTCGACTGGTCGCCATAAGCCGTCGAGGAATCGCAATGGCGGGCATAAGGCATCGTCCTCATACGTATATAACTACATGCATCATACGTATATGGTTTCAATATGCGCGGTTGAACTCTTGGCCTATAGCATTTTTTTTTTCTCTTGTACAACTCCTCAGTGAATTTATAATCCATAAATCTACATATTATCCCAACACTTTGTCTCTCACGACTAATTCCTTTCGTACATAAAGTAGCCGCGCTTGATCCATAATAAAATTTTTAATAATCCTTAATAACTGCCGCTTGTATCCACAACCGCCGAAAGCAAATGCTCCTAAGAGTATTTATGCTCGGTGTGGTAACCGTGTGATACGAAAATACACGTGATATCGTATATTCACAAGACCCTAGCTTCGCATACGGGACATCGCTCGCACCTTCGTCAAGGAATTTCGCTAACCGAATTTGCAAATATTTCAACCGTTAACTTAGTACGTTTTATCGTACAGAACGTGAGCATTTAATGTTGCTCCTACCATGACGAACTTCAAAAAAAGTTTTTATCTATTTTTGGAAATTTTTCATAACCCCTCTCATTTACCTTCATAACCTAACCTAACATTGTGCTAACAGTTCTTTGTTGTTATAAATTATAAAAATATTTATTCTTGACACTTTTTTTTATTTCTAACAATTCCTCGACATCTGTCAACTTTTTTGACACTTCTGACAGAAAATCTGCTAACTGCGTACGCTTATCCATATGTAAAGACTGTTACACGCCAATCGTCCATGCTCGGTCGTTTAATCGCGCCAGAAACGCGGAACGGTCACACGTGAACTCCGTTGCTGTTGCTTTATAACCAGGAACCGATTGCTAATAGGTGACCGCGGCTTCTCGATGCACTTTTGCTCAACTGAAACGACTAATCGGCCACTTCCGATCTCTAAGTACCAGTCAGTGCTCTTTTCAAAACGTTTTAACACACAGCCAGGCTCCGTGTAAAGATGCCAATTTCACGTTGGTAGCAAGTTCGCGTGTAGACGCCAACGTAACGCGTAATTGAACGATCAATAAATTTGTTGTACATGTTGCCAACGTTAGAGAACGCATCTACGTACTTACTGTAGTAGAATAAAGAAATGTTAACTGCATCTACTACAACTTTAGGTACTTTAACGCTAGATTGGTACTACCGTGATAAGAGAATAGTAAACTAAATTTCTTTTTTTTTTTTCATAAGTTTTATCAATATTTACGCTATTAACAATTGCGCGAATGCTAAGTACTTTAGTGAAAATATCTACTGTTTGTATTTGTTCTTTGAGATGGCTATTTGTTTTCTTATCTGTTTGTGGGTGTGTTGGTATTACCGGAGGGACGTGTCAGTTGCCAGGATAACAAATGGATTTATAAGCGGGCGGTTACTTCAAAGGGGATCGGGTCCTTCTTCTTGCAGCGTTGACGTAGCACGTATGATGTATGTGACATTTTTTTTTTGGTTCTAACCAATCGGGATTTGTGATTATTTCTCGGGATACGATCCTTGGTAAGGATTCATAGGTAACGATTTATTATTCGATCGGAGATGAGTCAGTGATCTTGTTCGTTTTTTTTTTTTTTTTTTTCATGTTAATATATTGGCCGTTTAGAAATATTACATTGAACTATTGTATAATATGTTAGTATATTTTGAAAAAAAATGTCTTTCCCTTGGATTTTATCGCTGGGCTTTGGGTAGTATAATATTTTCATTAGATGATAGTTATTTATTTTCAATTAGATTGTCTGTTTAGGTCTTTTAAAAAAAAGTCTAACACGCGTCTAATCGTCTAACTCGTTATTCACGTGGTTTTATTGACGGGTCTGACGCGAACGCGACTTTCGATAGTCAGTTAATTTGTGGGGACTGTCTATAAAAAATATATAATGACATTTTTTATTCAGTGATTGGAATTTTTATTGTTATTTAGCTATATATTTCAATATCGTACTTCACCCGATGACTGTGGTATCGAATATTTTAGATTAAAAAGTAATTAAAAGCGTGACCAGTTATGGCAGCGGTAGCGCAATTAACGTGAAGATAGTAAAATGAAAAAAAAAAATCGAAAATTCCAAAGAAAAATGCCGTAATGTATTTTTAGGTGTTTTTAAGTAATAGTGGTCCAGTACCTTCTCACGTAATTTGTATCTCACGAAAGTGTCTCAATCGTAAAAGTCGAGGAACAACCATTAGACGCGAAAGGGTGATACTCAGCGTGTATCTTATCACCATTTACCTTTTTTTCCCCAAAAACCCCATTGCTCTTATTTTTCTGTATATATATTTTTTACTTTCACTCATCCTCGGACAATCTATAGATACATGTGTTCTTGTTATAAGTACGTACGTACGTTTTAAGTGGGGGAAAGGAAGAAACGAAGAAAAAAAAGAGAAAGACAAGTGGGAAAAAAAAGAAAATAGTCTAGGCCACCCTGCTTATTTAGATCATAAAATAAGTGGAGGACTTTTTATTCGAGATTTTTTTTCATCTTTCTCGTAGTTACCGCTGAGTGATTTATAGGTGTGAACGCGGTTGGTCGCAATCATATAAGCACATAAGCGCCAGATTTCTCCTAGGGAGTCAAGGGTTAACACATGGCTCGAAAAAGCAGCCCCTGTGTGAAAAGGCTGCTTGATCTTGTCTGTTGTAAAGACTCAAGACAAACTAGGACATAGTCCTAGTAATGGGTAACATCGTGCGATCTTAATTCCACATGAGAAATATTTATCAGACGTGAACCGGTTAGAAACAAAAATGTTAAGATATTATCTGGACATGAATATCTTTGAAATAGTTTAGGACGTAGGGGAAAACGCGTTGGGACGTCGGATAAAAATTTTTCGATTAATCTCAAGATGAGATTTACTTGATGCTTCGTAAAGAAGAAAAAGATTTTGTATAATGTCTTCGGGCAGAGTTCAGTAAAATTGTGATTTTATGTCCTAGTCATTTAGAATGGTTACAACATAGAATTTAAATGTACCTAGACGAGCAAGGGAATTTCGATCTGATGTTAAATTGCACGTTAATAGAGTCGAGATGTATAATATTATGTATTTAAAAAAGAGTATTAATTATTAAAGTTATGTTTAAGGCTATTATTTCAAAGGGAATAATGACAGTTGAAATATTTTATTTCCTCATCGTGGCAACCCTGTTACGCAGGCTGCGATTAATCGAGAAACCTATGTAAACATTTCCGAAAATTATTGGAATCTAATTCGAAGTGGACCCACACCACGCCGCGTACGAACCTCAAATCCAATGCGTACACGTAGACGCCGCCATTCCGCTCCCACAGGTTGGTAACACTTACCATACATTTTCATAAATTAAACTCGCGTTCTCGTTCTGAGGACCTATAAATACTCTTAACGAACCTTGTAGTGGTCCGCTGTCGAGGGCCAGGATGGGCCGGAGGTTTCGTTAATTTGGTTTCGAACTCCTCCTCGAATTTTGGGTTAAGTCCCCCGACCTCGAGAGTCACAGAGAGAGACAGAGACGAAAAATTCCATGGACTACTGAAAATCCCAAATTCCCATATTACTAGGTAATCAAAAATTGTAATTATTTAAAAAAAAATACCTTGCAATATTTTTTTTTTGGCAAATTATTATTAGCGTCCCATCACCGAAAACCCGGTACCCATAGCGACCTTGACGCCCACAAATGCTATCAACTGTCAGAACTGTCAGTTTTGCAGTGGGGGGGTCGGTGCTTTTATAAAATGGTTCCTCTTTTTGCCCTCAGGCTTGGTGAGGAGAGGACAGGGGGCGACTATCCCTTATTCCTTATTCTTTTATAAGTCCCTTCGCCTGTCCCGCCTTCGTCTGGCCCAATCGGCCCCCTTTTTGTATTCCTCTTCGCTTACTCCGCCATTCCACTACTGGACTCTCAACTTCCACCAATCAAACCCGTAAACGCACGCACGCAGTCGGCTCGCATACTGGACCGTTAATGCACCGTGTGACAATGTTATGAACGCCTTCGTTTAACGTGCATTCAGCCTCTTGCTACTCATGTTCAACAGACTGGCAGTCCGATCTAATGGCGGCTGCCAAGTTCTTCTTACCGCGTCGGTTTAAAGATCAAGTGACACTCTTCGTTAACTGGACCTATGGAATTCTGATTACCACTCGTGCGATCACGCTGGAGATAATTTTCTGATGAAAAATTGTGAGGTTTAGATAAATGCTGGTGGGCCACGTGATACGAGATTTAATTGTTTATCTTTATCTTTCACAGTCATCCCGAACAGTTGTCACATAGCGACCCATATGGAGAACAATGGAACTTGATAATTCTCTGTGTTTTTATCAGATATTTTTATTATTTAATTGAATTGTTCTTTAATCTAGATACATGTCCAAATTTATTTATTTTTATTGCATTATCAGGCGTAAAACTTATCCACGCTTACTACTGTGTAATGCTACCTTCAGTTAGCCAATCAGATTTATAGCCGCTAGACAGAGAGGACGCTAACTGGATATACACTTAGTGTGCACTTCTCGACCATCTTCTCAGACTTCAGTTTTCTTCACTGTATCCCAACTCCGGTACCAGATGGAACTGTAAACTCCAAATGAGCCCGAGCCTGATCTCGTCATTGGCTATGAAATCACCTCCTATCTAGAAACGGACGGTAATGCTAGATTTGATGTTTCACGTTTCATTAGCGCTCTAAGCCCCCGTCCTTCTCCGTTGCTGGATTCATGTTTCTTGTGCAACGACCGGACACTCGTATAGATTGGATACGAAGGTAGTAACAGTGAAATGATAGAATTTCAAGGTATCCATATAAATTAAGAGATTACGAATAAATTTTCAAGAAATTCCATTTCTCTCGTTCCACGTGATCATCGGCATGCGGAAGTAATATGCTCGTGCGCGAAATTCAAAAATGGAGCGAGGGTCACGGGACGAGAGTGTATACTTGAAAAAAGAGTTCTAGTATATAAAATAGTTTCTCCAAATGCAAACACGCGCGCCGACTCTCTTATCTTAAGAACTATTTACACGGTCCGTTTGCTTTCTAAGGGTTCTAAAATCCACATAATTACTGTGAGAATCGGCTGAACCGCTCTTGGCCTCACTAGCGCCATCACTCGTAACGGATGGGATTGGAATCTGGGCTTTTCGCCGCGAGAGACAATCTGTTTGCTTAGGGAAAGGGATGGCTGCCTCTTTTGTTTCAGTATCCAGTCGTGACTTTGCTTTAGGCGGGTTATTTAAACCTGGTAAACTGTTACTCCAGTAGAGTAGTAGTATACGGTTCTAGAGTAGTTTAGTAGTCTAGTATCTACAGCTACTACAGTAAGCTTATAGGTAGGCTGTTAAACCGTTAGGTTGGTACCTACTGCACTTTTTCCCCGGTTACTCTATCCTTACTCTCTTTACTCTTCTCTACTTTCTTACTTTCTTTTCCATTTCGTAAATTGGATCATTACCTTCCTATTAATGTACATTTAAAAAATATTAAGGGTCTCTCAAATAAATTTCATTAGATGAAACATTCGTATCAAAACCATTTAAATTGACTGATGATCCAATTACAGTGCTTTAACCGTATCGATATTATGAAACTCAAAAACAGTTCCAATTCCTAATCAACTTTTTCAACTGTAACGTCAGACTCGCATAATACCAAGATCTACTGAAATATCTAGGAACCATAAATTAAAAGCAAGTATGTAGTTTCCACCAGAAAATCTTAATGGTCTCGTCTCTCGATTGTCCATAACTTTAGCCCAATAAGTATAACGCCCGACGCAAATCCGTCCCTTAAGCTCTAAAACGTTATTCAAGCTTTATTAAAACGTCAGAAGTAACACTCAACACGGGCACATAAAATTGGCTCATTTGAAATTGCATGTAAAATTGCGCCCACGTTCGAAACATACCTGTCTACCTGTATCAGTGCCTGCATACTGCGCATACTACGGTACGCACAGTAGACACACGGCGTACCAAGGGTGAAACATGGAAACATGAAACAGCGATCAAGACTCGAGACGTTAGACAGAATAAAATAATTCTCTGGCGTAACCGGCGAGCAATGGACCCTCGCAGAAGCTGTCCCAGGCGCCGGTTCTGTAGTTAAATATTTTTTTTATTTCTAACAGTACAACGTAGCAACAACTATATTTATTGTAGAATGCTCGCTCCTACCTTGAGGTATATTTGATTTACAAGTAATGGCCGTTTTCACGAGAGAAATCATATAATGTAGACGTTCGATTCCCCATGGTACGTACACTTCATATGTATATTCACATATCAATATAACGTGGTTGTATTCATTCTATGATTTATTGCCACTGCTCGTTATCTAGTGACACTCCACGTATTCGACCAAGGCAATTCGCGAAGCTCATAAATAATAATATTATACGTTTACAATTATAATATTACTGATACTTAAGAGTTTCTTTTTAATGTCATTTTTTTTATTTCAGTCACCATATCACTCTTTTCATTAATTATTCTTATCTTCTTGTTTTTCAATTATTCATTCACTATGATGAACGATAGATCGATCCTTGGCTGCTTATGCGTTGCGGATCTAAATGTCGTCATTGACACGCGACATATTTAATCGCTACAGTTCAGAGGTCTTTATATATATGAATAAAGATGATCACTTAAGGTCCTCGCTTCACTTTTAACAGACGTGTATTAATGACACTTGGCAAAGAGGTTCTCTCTGTCCTCTTCTGCCTATATAAATTTCACTATGAGGTTTTCGATGGGAGCTCATACTATTGGCGTACATATGGAATAGTAGTCCGCTGAATATTTCTCGAGTAATTCTTATTCCTATACTATGAGCATACTGATACTATTAGTATCCGTATGGAGTAGTAGTCCGGTGCATACTTCTCAAGTAACTCTTATTTTTTATACTATGAGTATACTGATACTATTAGTATCCGTATGGAATAGTAGTCTGGCGCATACTTCTCGAGTAACTCTTATTCTTTATACTATGAGCATACTGATACTATTAGTATCCGTATGGAATAGTAGTCCGGCGCATACTAATAGAGTAACTCTTATTCTTTATACTATGAGAATACTGATACTATTAGTATCCGTATTAAATAGTAGTCCGGGGCATACTAATAGAGTAACTCTTCTTCTTTATACTATGAGCATACTGATACTATTAGTATCTATATGGAATAGTAGTCCGGTGCATACTTCTCGAGCAACTCTTATTCTTTATACTATGAGCATACTGATACTATTAGTATCCATATGGAATAGTAGTCTGGCGCATACTTCTCGAGTAACACTTCTTTATAATAGTAGCATAATATATTTCTGTGTGCCCAAATTTTATGGTGTTATACGCGACCTTATAAAAGTATGCTCACGATTGATTTGCAGCGTTGATAAAGAAGTCGATCGTATTGATCTTGCGTAAAGATCAAGAAACGATGATCGCGTGCCGATCTAAGTTTTGTGCCAATCCTATATACAAGTGACAAATCCTTGCGGATTTGCGTTCGTTTAGTTAGGGATTTTGTTGGATAAAATAAATGGTGAATTTATAAGAGAAGTTCTGACGAGGTAAACGAATGGACGCATGAATGACGCAATCGAGGTAATCCTCGCGCCAATCCGATTAACGGTCTTTAATTGGCTGGATACTGTATGGATTACAGATATTCGAACTGATTCCTATAACCGATTACTTGGATGATCTTCAGGATGCTGCGTACTCCACGTTATCGATGGGACATTAACGAGATGGCATACGTACAGAATAGAAATAATAATAATAATAAAATTATAGAAATTACATGCGAGGTCTTCTTCGCGGTTGTAACTTCCACTTGAAATAATTACAAGTATTTAAATTCAATTTTTTTTTCTTTCCACCTCTCACAGGATTTTAGATCGTATCGGTAAGATTGACGAAAAAAAAGAAAGATAGTTGCTCGTGACACTTCTGTTACGTGTACGTACTCCACTTCACATGGATTCACATGAAGCGGTGACCCAGACGTATATTTTCACTACTTCAAGTTATCAAGTAAAATGCGTGTGTGATGAGATCAGGGCCCTGTGTATGCAGTCGAGCCAAAGTGCCACTTCGTTTGAAGTTGAAGCTAAGAGGAAATTGTATAAGGCACGCGAAGATGAATAAAATAACGAAAGTGTCACTTTCTTGAGATCGGAGACCAAGATAATCCGTGACACCGTGAAATTCTCGAAATGAAATTACTTCCTTTTTTTGGGTTCAGTTTTTTTTTCTTTTTGTCTTCCATTTTTTTTTTCTTCCCTCAATAAGGCTTCTCTCTTGCGGTTCTCTTGAAATATCATACAGCATTGATTAATATTGTCATTTTTATGAGAAGGAAGTAAAAATCAAGACGGCTCTGTCATCTCACAAAGATCAACTATCCTCCCACGGTAATGACAGTTTCTGGTACAGTCAGATAGACTGACAGACGGACGAAAATCAAAGCGAGGAAGATTGAAAAAGAGAGAAAGCATAACGAGCGGCTTCCTTTACATCGAAATCCACTCAACAAATTTATCATCCACCAACGCTCGACCTCCCTAATCCTTTTGCCCCTCGAAGATTTACCGATCGGTAGGAAATAAGATTTTGCTGTAGGTGGGAAAATGATTTTCCTTTCAGTCACAAGAAAATAATAGAATAACCACATAGATACATTGACACGAGAAGAACAATGGATGCAACTAACGGATCTTCAATGATTTCTGAAATTCCACGTTCAATGTATATAATATAGGTATATGCAATATTCATGCGAACTCGTATCATTGTTTGATCACATCCAATATGATAAGGAAAAGAGAATTTTTTACGTATTAGATTTTCTACATTTCAGGATTTTTGCATCGATGGGAGTTAGCCCATATGTCTTATATAATTCTTATGTTAGCATTTATCATTTTAGTCTTGGTTAAGCTCTCCCTTTACGTGCTTGAATGAGGAATTAAGTAAGACCGTCGAAATTCTCAGATCTCTACTGTACTTGACCCTACTTACATTATCGTGCTGTGCAAACACAAGTTAGTTTAGTGAGTTTCACAAGTAGCGGATGTATATATATATACATACATTTATGCATTTATTTAAGGGACAAAATTCCACTGTCGGCTCTCAACCAGAATATCAAAGTCTGCATGAAGTGTCTGTTACGTGTCTTGTCATGGGACAATGCAATGCAATGTAACTGATGCATGCTTCAGATTAAACAAAGAAAAGATCCCAACAATAATTGATATTGACCTGTTAGATCAGTTCCTCGAAGAATTCATTTGGCCAAAGGTCATATCTGATTTGTATATCATTTATAAAAAAAAAGTTGATAAGCATAGCCAATAAAAAGTTTACTGTTGTTCTAGGAATTACTACTTCATTTGTCTATTATTATAGGTAGTATATTTCAGTGTAGAAAGTGACAATCGTTTGCCTACGAGTATCTGAGACATTTATATTTGAGCATTAGTAGCTAGACGTACAAAGGTAGATAAAGTATATGTGGTGTAATAAAAAAAAAATTTTTATGCACCTTAAGCAATGCATTTTGAGTACTTCGGGCAGCGCTGCTAAAAGGATTGGGCAATATAAGTTGATAGCGTTTAAAATAAAAAATTAAATATAAAATCAATTTCTGTAATTACTCATAGGAATTGATCTGCTTGAAATTTGTAAAATTTACGCAATACCATTTTTTTTTTTTTAATTAGACCATACTAATCTGAAATAATAATTGTTCTCGGTATTAGCTTATTTAGGTAATACTGATAATCGAGGTCTAATGTGTGTCGTAACGCTATCGCCGTAGCTTATAAATACTAAGATAAATCCAGCTTATCCCAAGGCACTTATTACTCGCTCCTTTAGATTGACTTTATCAAAAATTTAATTAGACCCAGATAGAATTATCATGCCATCGGTTGCGTGGCCGGATCTAGTACCACGGAGTCCCAAAGTGTAACAGTACTAATAAGAGTGTCAGGAGTAAATTGGAAAAATAATTAGAAAAAGTGAGCTTGGTTAATTGAAAATTTTCGAAAAATGCATTTTTGTTTCAGTAGCCACTGTGTCGTCCTGTAAAAGGAAACATAAGAATGCACTGAGTACATCTCGCAAGCTGTATGGTCAGCGCGCAAAGCATTGGTAAGATTTGATATATTTAAAAGAAATTTTAAATACTTTTTTCTCTTAACCAAAATTTGTACCTTCCTCATCTCGCTTCTTCTAAAAAAAAATCCAGTCTTTCAAAAAGCTCTGGTTCCATTTCTAAATAAGAGCTTTCGTCGCCACATCCTTAAAGTTCTCGTTCCATATGCGACCAGCGTAGCCTCCTTGTAAATTTGCAGACACTTTGCCACGTAATGATGTTATACGGCTTCCTCATGTTTTCACTCTGTTATGCATTATGCAACGGGAAGGAGAAGAAGCAGAGATGGAGGAAGAAGAAGAAGCTGTATAGAAGAAGTATAGTAGGGATAACGAGAGGGGCGCTCAATGGGGGTTTAATCATCTCGCGAAACACCTAACGGCTTATACATATTGTATATGTAATATATATCCAACGTACGTACTATATATACATATTGCTGTTAACTTCTCGAAGCAATTCATCAGGTAACTTAGCTACGTTGCTCTTCCCTCGTTCCTCCTAACGTTCTATCTTCTTTATTGCTATGATGGTTTCTACCTTCCCTGGCTATCATCTTATTTACCTAACCCGTGCTATCTTGCCTCCTTGGATACTTTATTTTGAAAACTAGTCGATCGATTTGGTACGTGCCCACCAGTAATGCGTCCTGCTTCCTCGAGCGACTGGTTTTGCCCACATAGGTGGCGCTACGTCAAACAAGATTTTCCTCTAGGCGTTCACAGATAAAGTAGCCGTACAGTGTCTGTATGCACATAGGAGGTACCGACATTTTGTTTATTATACAGAAGAGAGAATCATTCTCGCGATCGTAAAAGGATACATGATAGATTTACATAAATCAAACTTTACGCGTCACACGGCCACGTATGCAAGTTCTCACGATGAACAAAGAAAGCAATGTGGATGCAATTCGGTGTGTCTCGTCGGGTATAAAAGTAAAAAGGAAGGACCCAGCTTGGTCGCTGCCAATATAAAATTTTACGAAATCAAACGCGCATGCGCTTATCGTACGTCTGTCAAGGGAAAAGTCACGCGTCATAAAATCCACATGCGCGCGCAACCCTGTCTCATAAATCCCATAGAATTTTCGAAAGTTTCTATAATCTTGTACGCTGGATTAACACTTTGAAGAACTTTCACAGTTCTCATGTATATCGTTCAACTTCGATTGTTCGTAGTTGAAGTTTTTGTCAACGCTTTCTTACTCTCCTATGAGTGAACTGCATTGTCACGTGGGCGTCGTTAGGACTGTTTACACTCAATGCACTCTACTTGCATTGCTTTACTATCCGTACCGTATTGTAATTCAAGTAACAAGTCACGGACGATAAGTTTCAATTCGTCTATAAAACTTATCGGATTGAGCAAACTGCTCGCGAGTTGAATACCCATAACATTTGTCTTGCATTTTGCATGCGGCGAAGATGCATATATAAAGTGCATTTAATGCAGTTATCGTTTAGTACGATATTTATATGGTACGGGTTACCGTGTAATTAATTGAAGTTTTTCAAATTTACTTTGCGCCAATTTAATGGGTAAGAGAGTCAGGGGAAAGGGGGATTAATTAAAGTAAACTTATCAACGTTTTGGTGCATGGTAGTGTCGGAGAATTTTTGGTTAGAATCTTGAGAGTGTCGGATGAAATTTTATTAACGTTAACAAAGAGTCACAGTGCATGATGGGATCTGACATAATATTTTTACTTGGAATGAGGACCGTAGGACGAGGCATTACGTATCTGTAATGGGATTAAGAATGCAGTGATGCAATGCATCTTTGAATGCATGCCGACTTTGGACACTGGATGCACTCTGTGATAAAACGACGCTCCGTTGCGCCGTCCCGACGCTGTTTTATGGCACGTTAAACCATGAAATTGTTATTTAATTGCTAGGGGAAGTAGGACCATTCGTACGTCTACCAGTCCCGATTTGCATTTGGAGTTGGAAATGGGACCATAATAAAAGCTGGAGAAATTACTAATAGAAATAATTGATTTAGCAGGGTAGGGATTCGAGTATGCAACTCAACTTGGGATATTAATATCATTGCTGATTTTCAAGCGAGCGGCAGGGTCCACTTAAAATCTCATAAAAAGTATCTCGACGTAATTTTTATTACGGTGAAATGGTTTATCGTGAGATCATTAATAATTATCGTCTTTTATTTTTGTCATTATCACAAGAATTGACTCAATCAGTGATAACATTGAACCAAGAGTGTTTTCAAGATGCGACAATTTTTTTTTCATTCCTCATTGACATATTGAAATCTTTATGATAGCCATAACGTTGTAGTCAGTCTTATTGAAAGGTATATAGACTAGGTCACAAAAGTGCCTAATATATTTTTAATGTTTTTTTTTTGTTGACCGTTAGTGAAATATCCACTTTTTTCTTGAAAAAAAAAAAATTAAAATGAGTGGCTGCAATCTTTGTGTTATTTTTTCGTCTTTCTTTTTATTTATAAGAAACATCAATATTATTCACTGGAATAGTAAGTTGGTTGTTCCTGCTGTTGCACTACGCGTTTTCATTACTGTTCGTCTTTAATTAAACCGGCTATAACTATTTGAGCAAATACGCAACCACCGTGTGGATACCTAAGGGCAACCTTCAACTTCCACTTCATGAATTTCAAACACTATTTGTACGCAAGTTGAGTATTACAAGTGCGTTATACAAAAATAGTGTGAAAATACAAGAAACGAACAAAGGAAACAAAAATACACACAGCATTAATTATCCGATGTAAAATGTTTTTTTCAAAAATTATTTTAAAAACCCTTAAATTATTACGTATCCATTTTCATCTTTAAACAGTGAAGTTACAATGAGCTAACTGTAACTGATTAATCATTGACGAACCTCATAAATCTCATACCTTATAAATTCACTCATAAGTCGGGCACAAGTCTGGCTATAGACATTTATCATTGAAGTACGTGTTAATCCATTTGCAGCAAGTACCCATACGTATAGATATATTTGTATCGATATCTAAAATACTTGCTTACCGTAGTCTGAAAATATTTGGACATTTAAAATCAAGTCCGACTTAGGTCTGTCCATTGATAAATGATAAAATAATTACAAGTCGCTACCAGATAAAACGATAGCTAATTAGCATTGCTCTGTGGACCAGACTGTCCTGTCTTATCGATAAAATTCCACAGGTACGTATAAATTGCCTCGATGCAATACAGACTCGTACGTGCATAACAAGTGCATATAATTCGATATCAATTGACGGCCAATCAAAGAACTCAGAACAGACATAAATATCCTGTTTTACGAGAATTATCATTGTGCCCGAGATATTGAGGTTTTTAATTGAACTTAATTGAACTTAATTGAACGTTACCCGTGACACCTCGATGGCGCCTATGTCTAACCGTGTCGCGTGGGCAAGTACATTCGGGATGCTGAATAAGTTCTTGATATTTACAGAGTATATCGAGTGGGTGGAATCGTTTAGAGTCATAGAGTCACGAGTCGGACGTCGGGCGTCGGGACGGCGTCACACAGGCTCAGATCTCATCGACTTGACGATCGATGACTCCCGCATGGTCATTGACTGTCTGTTTGCTTTCCCATATATTACGCTCATATGTGTATACATTATATGGACGCCACAATTGTTTGGTGCTCTCGACTCGCTTCATATACTCGATCAAGAACATGGGCGAGGAGTAGCGGGCAGTGAGGTTGGAGGATCCCGTGGGAATCGCGTCAAGACGAAATATCTTATGGTGGTCCCTACGGGGAGACTCCTTCGGATACTCGAAATTTTTCTGTTTATTTGACTTCTCGTTAACGATACCAGCGCAGCCATCGATACCTTCATAGTCATGCAAATGAAGTTGGTCGTTGTCTTTTTTTAATCTTTCTTTTTTTTTTCTTTTCTTACACTTTTTCTTCTTCTGTCTTTATTCTTCCCTCGTTTCGTGCTACGTCGAGTGCAGAGGAGAGGCGACTAATCGAAATGTTGAAGCGTGGTGATTATTTTTTTTATTTTCGTAAAATATTACGAGGATCTCGTCTAGCTTTTTTTTTTCATGGGAATCGAAAAACTTTGACTTGAAACGCCAGAATGAATGATCGATTTGAAGTCTATTCGATACTTGAAAGTCAAGTGGGTAATTTGAGGACAGTTGGAAATTGTATTGGTACATTTATTATTAGTGATCTGTGGTGGTCGGTACTTTACAAAGAGTGCGAGATGACGTCCAAGGAGCGTTTTGACGCCTGAATTTTTTTTTTGACAAATCGAAAAATATATTTATGTTGCATTAAATATGGCACTGCGGTTTTTCTGGTGTGGGAAGTTGTAATTATCTTCTATAAGTCAGTCCATATATGCATACACGTATGAGTTATGGTCTATATATCTATATGTAGTGACGCGCTTCATTTAATTTTGCGGTTCACCAATGATTTACAGTCACGCCATTCAGTTTGCACACGTGCCAGCAAATAGTACGTTAAAAAGAATCAGGAAAATGTTGTATGTTACCTCTTTTTTTTTTTAGAATTTATTCAAAAATATATTTCAACCCCCGAAATTGTATTGCAGACTAGCACTGTTGCATAAAGGAGAAGTGGGAAAAAATTTCGATTAATTAATATGATGCAAATTTCTGGGTTATCTTTATCTGCTGAATAAGCAGTTGAAATCTAGTCTCACTCGATGCAAGTAAGACTCATAACAAAAAAAAAACCTTTTAGATACCTGGCTGCACTTTAGATCCCTCTGACTGGCAAGTCAATTCGATCCGGTTCTCAAGACTCGACATTGCTGCGTTTCGCGAAGATAAGTCGGACTCGTATTCTCCACTTTACATCCTCCGGTTCATGCGGATGCACGTAGGTGCTTACCTGACTTATTGGCGGCTCTCTTGTCAGTCGTATTTAAGAAAAATTTGGTTTACGAGGATAACGACCCACGTAATTTCCAAACCCTACGTAAATAATGATATATTTACTATAAAAGAATATATAAGTTTATATATAGTATAAGTAACTATAATATTTTCGTGAGAAAAGCATTATTGGTCTGAGTACCACGAGTTAAAATTATGGTAGTGGCAAAAATCTCAAATTGTGCACATTACAACTGTACTACAAGCAACCGAAGCAAATGATCTCACTGAAAAGATGCAGTACTGTGAATATGATCAAATGTGAAAATCCTGTGACAAAAATCAATAAATTATATAGTGCCTGGATTAAAACCCAAGAAAAGAAAGGAAATACATTAT
The DNA here is from genome assembly GCA_031762395.1 of Calameuta pygmaea. Classification (NCBI taxonomy): domain Eukaryota; kingdom Metazoa; phylum Arthropoda; class Insecta; order Hymenoptera; family Cephidae; genus Calameuta; species Calameuta pygmaea. Next base: position 14,805 of record JASANN010000066.1, on the reverse strand, counting down.
GTGTCTGTGGCGGCGATCGATTCTGATTTGGGGTTAGGGCAGACGATCTGGAACGGCGTCGGTAACGTTAAAGCAGAAACAGCAGCAGCCGAAAGCTGCGTCAGGAAACATGAATCTACATCCAGCATCTGTATTTCCATGATTTCGTTAAAAAAAAAAAAACCGGAATCATTTAATACGTAGTAAACGCGGTACCCTGGCTTTGTCGGTTTGCTTTAATTGGTTACTGGTTTTGGAAACCAGTCCTACCATGAATTTCACCTCCATCCAATCCGATACTCGAAAGGCATCGGTATCATCGTCATTATCGTCATAATAATAATGAGCACCGGTACATCGAAGTCTGTACAACCGCCAACCACAGACCCCGATACCGAGCACCATTCACAAACGTCGCTATGAATGAATTTCATTATACCGAATAAAATATCACGGAAGGAATATATCGAAACCGATGCCTCGTACGTGCCTTAATAAGGATCCGGTTTTCATTTGATTTTTTCAGTGTTTTTTCTCCGGCTCAGACCAGCCAATCAGGGGTCGCCATTCAGGTCGTACGTTTTAGAATTGTCGCCAGGAGGCTTTAGGAAAGTTTAACAAGAATCGATGAAGTGTCATTCATTATCGTCACTGACCCAATCATCCTTTCACAAACTGTTCACGTGGTCCTATCAATGGTTTCAGCAATATTCCCGATTCCCGTAGGACACTTCCTTGTGGAATTATTGAAGCTTAACCTGAGCGCAAACGAGGATTTATTGCACGTGGGTGGCAGCGCGACCTCTGTGCTTTCTAAATCGCTGGAAGCGTCTGAGCTTTAAGGAAGTCTTCTGTCGGTATAGTAGAAATTGACTTATCAGATTCAATCATATAATCTAACCAGACTATAATGATTTACCGCAATAAGTTTCTTCTCTGCTATCATTCCACAGAGCTTCGAGCACTTTTCTCGAACTTTTTAACCACATGGCTCGTGAACGTTACATGACCCCACGTGGCGTAACAGGATCGTAGATGGCGCCACTAACCGCGAAACACAATGCGTGAGTTATGAAACAAAAGAAGCAGGTTCAACAAGAGACTAAAGTGGGATTCTCAAAAGAAAAAAGGGTTCGTATCTATTCAGGTTGCAATTATCTTGGGTTTCCTGAACGTTGACAGGCGTCCATATGGCTCCAAGATTGAGTCGTAAAAGCGTCGACCGATTGTTGAAAGGAAACCGAGTTGATTTACGTTGTTCAGACGATCGGTACGAGAAAGAAGCTGAAACTGAAATACACGTTCTTTCAGAAAAGCTCCTAAATGGCAGACAAGGACTTTAACACTCATTTCCTGATTTTTACGTCCAATTAATCACGACCCTGGGACCAATCAATCTTCACGTTGATTTTACGATCGCCATATTGTGCGCCAAGAATAAAACGTCCTTAGTTTCCCTATAGCGTCTCTCAACACGTGGAAACTCGGTAGTCCAATTATACTTAACCACGCGGTCTCTAACGAGTCAAGAACCAACCGTAACATTTTTACACAGTTTCCTATCCTAATATACAACCTCTTCACCAAATCTTCACAGCTGTCTCCGCTTCGCAGTTGACTAGCTACACTCGTATCACTATACTTGTTCAATTCTCTCGAGCGTAGGTATTATCGGTGAACTGTCTGGTAGACGATGCAATTATCACGTTAAAATTGTACCGGCAATAAAATAATGCCTTAAGTGGAGCAGTAATGCAACTCGTCAGCCATGGCCACAACGCTACTTTTCCAATCTTGAAAAAAAAAACAGACAACGGGAGGCTGATCTTATCGTACGAGTTGGAGAGCGTAGGCGCCTCTGCGATAAGTGACTCAAACCGAGTGCCAGACTGATATCAATAGAATGTCAATTTCCACCTTCCCCGTCTTCACCCACAATGGCACTGGATCACTGCTACTCCTTCTTTAGATCCCTAGATCAACATTTTTGCCGATGGGCTCGATCGTCGCTTGGAAATCCATCTTATCTGATCCATGATATCTTTTGGAGATCATCGTCACAAATATTCTCCACTGGTATGTGTCCAGAGGGTGCGGGTAGTTGCGTCTGGTTTATATGGGTTTTATATTTTATTATTTCCTATTTGCTCTCCCTTTCTGTGATCGTTAAAGTTGGCAGCACTTTGTCTTGCGATAATTCATTTGGCATTACCGGTCACTGCTACGTGGCTGTAGAAATTAAATAGTTGGTAATCCTGAGTACTGCAATAGTCGTCTAATCGTTGTTAGATAATAGAATCGTTGGTGCGAAAAGAAACTTTTTTTACGGGCTGTGATGTCATTTATGTTTGAAATTGATATTGGGCCTTGGTTTAACTTTCGGTTTCTATATACGGATGGTGGATAACGATAAAGGGATTTCCTGGCGCCTCCGTCGTACTTTGATAAGAATGAAGAGAAAAAATCACCATTCCTGATGAAGATTAGCTACGTAGAAAAACGATACGGATTAGTGAGGCGTGCATACCAATTGTATTGGTAACCGTACCTGACGCATCGCTTGTCAAATTTTATGTTCTCTTTTTTCTTTGCATTTAATTTTAATTCTTTTTAGCGTTTAGCGATGGGAATGATTTCGGGCATGAGTAAACGCTTAAATTAAGCTGATTATTCGCTTACACCTCGAGTCTACGTATTGTGGGATTAATTTGGAATGTGTCTTTATACACTAATCTTAAATTATTTACTTAATCCTTTTAACAAACCGTTTTTATTATACCAATTAAATGACGGACCGGTTTGATATTTCTGTGTTCGTGATCATAAAATAAACATCATCGATGACTGTTTTACTTGGAATGATTGATGTATTACGTCATCAAGAATCGCATGTCAATCTACCCCTATGAGGTACTGGGATCAATCCCATATAGGTTGCCGGTGTCATTTCTAATGATCATAATTTTGGAGAAGTATGAAGATTCCATATTTCAAGAATAATTAATGCAGGGTCTTTCATTAACGTATATAAATACAAAATGTCTTACAGAAGACATCCGCAAGACCTATAAGGGACTTTATTGTCCATCTAGACTCTGCAGTACTAAATCGAGAAAGTTCAATAGAAGAGGTGTTCTTGACGAGAGGCGTCATAATCTCAAGACAGAATCGCCAATCAATGATTCCAGCCTAGTCATTAACTGACGATAAATTAATTCTAAATGTGATAAAATCGCCGCGCGTAATGCGTCACCATAAACGTGGGTCGGTCAACATTTAAATGAACAGTTCAACCGCTTTTCATAGATTTCATAATTTCCATGATCAAGACAACTATAGTGAAAATGATGAAAATTCGATGAAGTCTCGAGTCATTGACTGCAGCGGTGAGAAAGTATGGGAATTACGTAATAATTCGAGGAACCGCCGTGTTCAAGCAAAGAACAGACAGATACCAGAGTATTGATAGAGAAAATGAAGAAGAGTCATTGATGACTAAAGATTTCTAGAAAAGAGGAAACTACCAGAATTTTTAATGGCGTCCGGCCACTGTCTAGGTCAGTAACACTAAGCAGGAGTAACGTAATCGGTCTTTATTAGGAACGTGCACTGATAAGATATACATATAGTCAAAGTTGTCTCGTGACGAAACGTCCGGCATTTTGCACCGACACAGACTATATCTACCCCCTTTATCGCGTAATCATTAAGTTTGATCCAGTCGTGGACGATCTGTCGGGCAGATCGTTTCGTTTTTCTATCGATCTGGGTTGGTTCGATCACTCAGATTTTTAGTCAAACCACATCCTCCGCGTACCACGTGTGAAATATCATAGTCACCATAAGTGGAATCTCTATGTGACATGAGATTAAAAGTTCACCCGTCTTCATTCCTATGCAAAACAGTGGGAATAGGAAAAGTAACCTATCGCGTGTTAACGAAGTGTCAATATTCCCCGAGACAAAGATACAAACGTTTCATTAGATGAAATCTCAAAAGAGAAACAAAATTGAAAAACAGTGCACCCTGTCAAGAGAATCACCACACGCAATGTCTCATCGGAACCTAAACTAGCCTGAAAAGTAGGTTTGACGTTCAACATAAACACCGATCGCCATTGATAACATAAATTGTTAAAAATGGGTCAAAGATAAGATCAACCAAAAGCTTGAAGTCGAGACACTAAAAATTGTCCCGATTACTTTTCTCAACATCAACGACTCCGGTATGGATTGACATATTTTTCTTTTGTTACAGATTGGCTCGGTAGCCATGTCACGGGATCGACAAGGTGTAGATCGGCAAGACGACGTGGATCCTGGAGAGTGGGATCGCAGCAGCAGCAGTGGAAACAGGTGGTTTCCGGCGTAGTGAAAAATCCAAGAGATTCATCAGGCGGTCATCACCATCAGTGTCATTGCTCTTATTATTACGAGTGTTGTCCTGATCTTGGTGCTCCTAGTGATTGTAATTCTATTGTGATCCTTAAGGCCGATTCACGCGCCTCGTACCTACGGCCTCCCTGCTGGCCTGGCCAGCTACTATGCGAATTGAAGCTCTCAGCACCTTTGTCGCGGTAAGTAATTCGACAGTTTATCAACTCATCAATTAAGCTATTAATTTCAACGCCAACAGCACAGTTGGATCGTATCGACTGCGGTTGATCTGAATGACACAGTTGAACCGACTGGCCGGTATGCAACCATTTACCTGACTACTCGGCTACTATTGTCAGGTACTGCAGGGCAAAATAATAATTACGATAACCAAAAGGATAATGGCGGTAAAGTACCGCCCGCCGAGAATATTATTAGCATATTATTAACGGCGCCATCTCATCATGCGTCCACGCATGCGTATATTCATATATATATGCATCCACATGCAGGTACTCGATGGCCGATAGAACTGTAGGTTTCAGGCTTCGTTCACCCTGTCATACCCGGTTCGATAAACATTCGGCATTATGGTCAGTTAGTTCACGGTTGGGTTCCCTCTCATCAACTTTTCTTCACTATTTTTCAAAATTTAATTCCAGATTTTCCTGATTCGAGGTCATATCTATTTTCGTGATAGATATATGCTTGATATATTTAAACTGAATTTTTTCTGATATATATATTTTTCTTTCTTATTATTCCATAGAGAGAGTGTAGCAAATAGGCGTGCACACTTGTCTATGATCTTGTCTAGCATTGCCTCATCGATTACGAACTCCAGTCGATAATCTCTAATCGATTTCCTTATACAATCTTAGATCTGCTTATAGTTTCCAGCCGAGATTCGCAGAGATCGATGACTTTTACCAGAATGCGCAAGTCCGAGTTAAGACACGGTCCAACGAGTCTATTCGAACGAAATGATCTATACTGGATGATCGTACTTACTAGCCTCACGAGACAATGTCGAGATACGATCTCGAGATCGTAACGTAAATCATCACATAACGGAATGTGATGTGGAGTAGGAGGGTGTGGATGAAAATTGCAATTTACGGCCCAACGGGCCCGGAGGGGTCCAATTCACGAGTAGCCCGGGGATAAAACCATCGTCGGTACCTTTTGAAAGTCTTGAACGGCAGTTTTGAAGTAATTGGGTCTGTCTTAAAAAAAAAAGAAGAAAGAATAAATTCGAATCGGTCGAATATTCAAAATCTACTTACCGACACGATATCCGTTTTTTTGATATTCACTGGTTCTTTTCGTCTTGGTCCGATATGCGGATACGCAATCTTTCAAAAGATCGATCGGTATTGCATACCATCGTTATCTACATAATATTACATGCCAATGTAATATCATGAGCGATTGGGTATATGCCCCCGATATTGATAAGCGATAATCGGTGCTCGACGTTGCCTATAGATAATTTAATAATAGCAGATTAGAAGCAGCGCCACACATTCCGCGTTGATACCGCGTGGCAAGACGCACGATATTAGCATGTTAATCGCTCTCTCGGCGCCGATATTTCCAATAAATAATCATTTTAACGCGTTTGACGAGCCACCATTCCGCCAAGAAGGAACAGAAACCCGTCGTCGTAACTCCCCTCGTAACATCATAAGAAACTAGAATCTTCGGATCCTTCACGTTCACGATGCAGATTTGCACGCTGACGATTCATTGGTTAATTTGCTAAAGGATTTACGCACGCGGATCTTCTGGTCTATGGTAGGACAGTGTTGATTTTATGGAAATACGTTACACGTATTAAGTAAATACCTACTCCTCAGAGATATGACACACGATCGACTATAAATAATTATATGTTCTGAAAAAAGAAAAAAAAAAAAAAAACGATATTTTTGAGTCGCGACAGAGTTTTTGGTATTTTTTCATTTTGTAGTTTTTATGGAATTTTTTCCTTTTCTTTTTTATATTATATTTTGCGAGGGATGCCTGGTGGATGCTTTCATGCTATATGAAGAACAGACGTTACCGTAAAACGACGCACTCGACGTTGTCATGACTTTCGTTATTCCTTATGCTGTTCTCGTATTGCTGCGCGACAGTTTAATGCTCGTTAAATCCCGACAATGACTGAACGCGAGGACTTGCATAGTCGATGACCGACTGTTTATGAGCAGCAGTCTTCATTTTATGTGTTCATGTCAAACTGCACTTCCTTGGTACTTGGTACTTCGGTGTCGCTATACTCGTACTTTGATTCGAGAGATTGGGTCCATACTGGTACTTTGGTTCCATACTTGTAATAATAAAAATGCATGCCGCCAGTTATTTAACTAGGTGTTCAGTTATAACTGGCATAGTTAATTAACTGGTATGGATGCATTTTTGTTGCAAAAAGACATTTCGTGTATTTTTATTTGTTACGGATGCACTTTAATACTGCCCTGTTTTTTATTTTTTTAATATTTCTCAATAAACGCCTTCCTATTATAGACAGTCACGCATCCTGTAATTTAAAACAATTTGAAAATAATATATTACCATTGGATGATATACTAAAAGAGTATGTAGAGGGTCAAGACTCTAGTATGCAGTCTTTCGCTTACACAACGTATGATTTAAAGATTCGTGGGTGGATTTGCCCTCTGGGCTATGATAATGTACAAGGGTGGGTTGCTTAATTCGCGAATTCAAGTCTGGATCTAAATCATTACACCCTTTGGCAGGGATGCTCATTTTTTATGTAAGATTCATAAAATTCTGCCATTCCCAATTTCTATACTCTTATTACATTGTTACTTCGATTTTCTCGTGTTTTCTCTATTCGGTAATTAAGTATCTAATGTCGATTACATAGTATCTATCCAGGTTTCAGAAATTACTGGACTCGGGCGCGAAACACGGGATTTTTCTTCCTCTGTAAATTATTACATAATCAAGTAAAACTTTTTCCCGCAACCCGATTCCGATCTGCTGCCATGAAACTGGCTAATGGAAATAGTTACCTAGCTAATGTCGTATAATTGCCTATCTACCGACTATGCTAATGCGTGGAACTCGTGCGCACAAAAAAAGCCAACATAACAGCAGTCAGTACCACAGTTATCATATCAAACGAGCCGGAATTGAAATAGCGAAAAAAAAAAATAAATTAACCAGGTCAGGGTTGCATCTTGTGAGACTAGACCAAACGAGGTCGATCAAAACCGCAAACGGGGATCCTGACTGTACCAAAGCGTCGGGACGCTTCGACGACGCATCTCCTTATCACAATTGCTCGTGAACTCATGTCGAACCGTGATTAAAAAAAAAATTAGATTTCGCCCAATCGATCATCCTTAGCCTACTTATGATTGTTTCCGATAACTATCAAATCGTCCCAAGAGGCACGTACCCAGTCGAAAGTTGATGAGAGGCAGCGTCGCGCGATTAGAAATTCTGCAGGTCATTTAAATTCTCGTATCAGACATGCGGAATTCTCAATACCCACGCGCGTATCTCCTTTAGAGAAATCGTACGGGACGTTTGAGAGTACCTTATTAGCGTGTAACTCGCGTATCGAGGTACCTGTTCCTGGCGACAGGATTCTCAGGAGGAGCAATAAGAATAATTTAAAAGTAGTACGAGCCTGTAGGATATCCAGTACAAGTATTATATGAGCACGTATGAGCACACCTGAAGACTCCTTTGCATTATTTTCCTGCAGCCTCCGGGAAATCCTGCAGTCTCACGCGGTCTCGTCCATAGGAATCCATGTGCTACCATTACCAAGATGGCTTCTACCACCCTGGTATACTCGTACCCTAACATGTCGGTATACATATCGTATCTACGTGCTACCAACGATTTACTCACGTACGTAGAGACTCGTAGGTAGCATGCAGTGTGCCACGCACGAAACGGCAAGGCGACTAAGTAAATGTTTATATATGTCAATCATAACACACGGCAAGCATTCACTGTCTAAACAGCCTGCGGTGCTTCGCTCTCTGCAAGCCACTCGGTAGCATTCATTGTCCGGCACTGTCGAGGACCTTTCATTGCTCCTTACTTACATGCCTCTAGTAAAGAAACACTCGATAGCTTCGACATTGCTTCCACATGTTGAGTACAGCAGGGACCTGGACAGATAAGGTTGCTAAACGATCAGATATACTTGGGTGGATGAGATGGATCGAAGTTGAGGATTGCTGAGATCAAGTACGAGCAACTTTTGCCAGGATCGTGTTGAACTTTTTTTTTTAAGAGACAGGAAATTCGGGAAGGAGCAAATGTTGACGAAGAAGTATTTCAAGTAGCGGGTAGATAGGGTCGCGAAGATATTCTTCTTCTTTTGACTTCTGAGTGCTCTTGGATAATGGCGCAATCTGCAGTGTTGAAATCACCTTTGGCACTGTGCAATAAGTCCGGGAGTGGTTGGTCGTGGCAGGACTGGCAGGTACCGTACAAAAGGTATGCTAATGATACGCGAGATTGCATTGACAGCTGCGTAAATATCGTGAAACTTGTCTCGTGGCTTTTATCGTGTGAACGTGGCTTAATAATTTTAACGGTGAAAGCCTGATACGTTACACGTATACCAGGACGAGGTTTATTTTATGAAAAATAGTTATTGCATTATTTTGACACCTCGTTAACGAAGTGTATTGGTTGACATCGTTTTGACAGTTTTTTTTTTTGACAGAATCTTGACACTTTACAGTCTTCCACGTGGAAAGGATCACTTGTTCGCTTCGTGATCATCTTCCTCTTTGCTATTCTCAACTTCTTCAGCCACCCTGGAGAATTACGACCCTTGACTCTCTTGAAATACCCTAGGAGTCGTTCACGTAAGCAAACACACCCAGTGAGATCCGGGTCTCGTGGTGTGTAGGGAGCTTTAATGCTTCCAAAGTAGCTGATCTTATAGGCATGAGCTGTATACCTCACGGCACTATCACGGCTAGGACTATAGCGCATAAGGGGAGTAAGTCATAAAATTAAAAAAAAAAAGTCAAAACGAACCACGAATCTCGCCTATGAATCACGAGCTTCTTAAAAGGACATAAAAGTTGACAGTGCGCAGCTCGCCGCGAAAGAAGCTGCAGCGCTAATCTGTTCGAATGGGACCGTTAACATTAAGGTGAGTACTTACGACCGCGTTATTTATCGCGATCAGCATGCGTGGCTACTACTGCTCCCTGGGGGATGTTTTTTTTTTTCATGTATTTTTCAAGAGATGAGAAAGGACTGGTTTTTTTAAATTTGGACTAAGACAATTTTCAGACTGTCTCCCATACCTTTATACTTGAAATTCAAATATCAACGATTGTCTATGGTCAATTTTTGAAAGCTGACGATCTACAGATTTTCTATATTCAGCTATCCTCTTAACGTTCACATGTCACTAACGTTTTTAGTACCGTTTCCAATGTAAACTGTGGTTTGCGCCAGTCTTTGTCTGACACCAGGCACCGATAAAATATAACAGCTTTGTGCGGTCAGCTTACCCCTTTAGGTGACCATGCTTATATCCAAAGAGAGGTGCACGTCTCGTATCATTCATATCAATAAATCTTAAGATATACAACCTCGTTGGGTATCTACCGGGATCTTTTTTCATCTCCACCGTGGGAGGCTGTGTTGTTTACGTTTTAATTGTCTGAAGGTAAAATCGTTTGACGTTTGAAAAAAAAAAATCGAACACTACACCAACAAAACCAAACCGTTCTTGATTCTGAACGATAAAGTTATTCTAGTGCAATAAATAATAGGAACGAACTTTATTATACGAAGAAAAGAATTTAGAGATCACTTATAGACTTACAAGAAAAAAAAAGGACCAATAGTTACTTATACGTAAGAAGAATCTCTACGCTTAATTATTATTCCCACCTAGATGATAAAAACCTCCCTTCACTCCCCACTCCAGCACTCTTAGTGATTCCCATAAATCATAGCACGCGCCAAAGCCAATAGAAATCATGCCAAGAGAATGGATAGAAATGGCCTCGACCAATCGGATTGGAGAATGTGCAATGTACACTCGGTGCATTCGTAACGGCCTCCTGCACTCTGCTATGGCGAAATGCAATAGGTTTATCAAAGCTGCTGACTCGTCACTTTTGTCCTTTAAATGTCTCGTTAACAGATACACTCACATGGTCAGAACAGCTTCTTCAACCTGACTAGATCTTTTTCAACTCTTTTGCTTCCATTTGACTTCTTCGTAGTTTAAAAGAACCTTGGTCTTCTAGTGGAAATCGAACATCTAAATTGAAGTATTATAGTTACCGTGTATACCGCTTACCTATTGACAGATTTAACTAACTGGTACGCGATGATGGGTTGGATAATAAAACTGATAAGCAATGTACCCAGCAATGCATACAAGCACTTTAGTGTTATCTGACTTACTCTTAGTACATCTATATACATACATTGAATGATACTTGGTGCATTGCTGGAAGAAGAAGACAAAAGATTAATATTAGCAGCAATGATAATGAAGTAAGCAATGTAGGTACTAGTTCTTGCATAACACTTATTCTTAAGATATTTGACTACTTTTGTGAAATCATCAAGACTAACTATCGAGTCATCTTTTGATATTGTCATTCGATATTCTTGAGTACTGAGTCAATTTACGCAGTGGATCAAGTGGGTTGACAGCTATTAAGAAAGGAGTAATTAATTATATAAATGTTTACTTTATCAACGGCAGTAGCTGTGTAAGATTTTTGAAAAATTTATATATTTTCATTTTTTGGATAAAATGCATAACCCACTGTGTGGTCCATTCTACTTTAAAGATCTAATCGATCCGAATATATACTTGGAATTTATTTGTTGCTGCCCTCTTAGCTTTTAGTGTTCCTTGCACGTAGGGCGCTGGTTAATTACCCATATACCCTCAGGTAAACGATGGCTTAATTAAGCCGAAAGTACCGCTATCTCCTAGGTACTGTCAGGGTCAATAAATCTTGGGACGTGCCTGCGACTGCATCACCTAGTCGTGCCGGTCCTGATACCTGGAACCCAAAGAGTTGTGGTTAAAATACCATAATGTATAGTACAAACGTTCCAATGGACATTCTGTGGACATTGACAGGACATCGCATAGGGAAATACCAACGGATACATAAATTCGTCACGAAACTGTTTCACATATGTATACTGTCGCGATAGTGAAGTTTCTCCTCGTACGGTATATGCATCAGCCATTAGTCGGCGGATTACGCTTGCGGTTATCCCTTGGACGTCCTCTTAAGGTCCGTTAGAGTACCTACGGCAAAGCTATCCGTAAGGATAGAGCTCACGGCGCGTAAATCCCTCCAAGGCGAATTAGCCTTTCCTCTCGTTTTACAACGAGGATTTATGCACTGCGATTAAATCTGAACTCGACGACGCATACCGTCGCGACGCTGGGCGGGCTCAATCCCATAATAAAAATTATTAATTCGAATTGATGCCTTCTCTATAGCGAGCGATTAGTTATTATACCAGATGACTTGTCGGAAAGCTCGTGTAGTATCGTGGTTTGTCATTCTTAGAAACTCGTGCCATTTCCTTCTATTTCTAGTATCAGTTTATGTATTGCAAATTGAGTTCATTTTTGTAACTAAATTTTTTGTTTTCTTCAGGTGGTTTGGCTGACCGCACTCCTGTGCCCGTGGCTCACTGCCGCCGGTAACGTCACATCATCCCTATCACGTAGACCCAGGGAACATCCTTTTAGAGGACACATCTCTCACTGGTAAATGCAAATAGAAATGAGTCTTAATTGTCTTCCTTTTAGTTATTTGCAATTCGTTTTATTATCGTATAAATGTTATGCAGGACAGTACCGCTAGAGGATACGTCGAACAAGCGAATGACATACAGAGAGATGCAGATGGTTCTGCGCCAGGAAGGCGGGGAGGATGGTGCACCGGTCGACTGCTGTCCCACGATAGAGGAAATGGTCGAGCCAGTTGGTGGTAGGAATCGCCAGGATATGTATGTCGAGCTCTACCGGGATGGCGACAACGCGCAACGTTTCTTCGAGTACTCCTGCAGATCAGACGTCCTGGACAAGCCATGTCGTTTCGTCGACCGGAAGCTGAGCAATCAGTCGAGATGCGTGCAGAAATTCTCTTACACATACGCCATCGTCAAGAATCCTGCCTGGAAGGTATCTTCTTAATTTTATTAATATTATTTTATTTCACTGATATTTTATCAGCAGCTACGTAAAGTTCTCATATGGTTTCGTGTTGATTTTTTTTTCAGGCTGGTACCGAAGGACATGGCAGACATCATCACAGTGAGTATCATTTTCCGGCTTTTCCTGGTAATGGGGTCGGTAGCTCCCCGTGGATCCTAGATTACATCAAAGTGCGCAGCGGGTGCAGCTGCGAGGTCATGCCTAAACCCAAGAAGAAGAAAGCGACGGCTACGAAATCGAAAAAAGCCAGGAGTAAATTGCGTCAGCCGCGCGATCACGACTCCGATTTAGATATTTGAATCGGAAGTTTTAGACTCGCGATCTCCATTGCTTCTTATGGAGTAGTAATTAAATCCTGTGGACTCTAGCCAATACTTAGTTTACTCGTAATTGCATCTATTATACTCTGTTCTAAAGTGGCCATCGACAGATGTCGCCACTGACGGACAAATTCATTCTAACGATGATTAGCTTGCCTTTAAGCATATCTGAGCTCAAAGGTAAGTAAATCGGAATCATTTTTATTTCATCGTATTTATTGACGAATCCTAATTCAGGAGTCTGAATATTTTTGGGAAGCGTAGGAAAATCACCGAAGGGGCGCCACTGCGCATTCCTTTGAATTCTCTCTCTTTATTGGTGATTTCTTTTTCTCTTCGGAAATTCACACACAATCAACCATAATTTGAGCGTTCGCTGCTCGCACTTGGCTTGTCCCACTCGAATTAGTTTTTGAGTGAATTTTCGCTCTGTATTACGCATATCTGTCGTTATTATTAAGACGATCAGCACAGGCGAGTTCTCATTGGTAAGTTAGTCATGGCTGAGCTGGCGAACGTTTTGGATGAAGTCTCGAGATCACAATTACCTTACTTAATTAAAATACTAGCGAAGGTAGACGATAATAATTTTTATATGCGGCCAGTTCTTACTATTTTATTTGTATATGAACAAATTTGTACCTATTTAAACTTAAATTCTACGTTATACATATAAGAAGAGATTTCATACGTGTAACTAGTTTAGCAATTATGATTTTAAAAGTAATCTGATTGCTCGATGGATCTGCGTGTTATTTGGGACCGTCGGTGCGCCCAAATACGAAAACTTGTAGCTTTGCTAGGAATTATTTAATTCACTATCGGTTAACTATTTTAGCTACTATAATTACCTATGCACTGACTAGAAAGAGTACAAGGTGCCGCGAATAAATTGTTGCATCCAATCCGATCTGATCTGATTCTATCGGATTTCATCTCGATGGGGTAATAAATAAGTTTGATGCACCCCTTATATCGTAATGCTGTATTTATGAATGTTTGAAATTGTATTTACATGATATTATCAATTTAATATTTGATAACTTACTTTCGCGCAACCTACCATAAATGCAACTCCCGATTTTAAGTGTCTTAATAGATGGCCTCTCTACCCCTTTATTAATTTCCATGTACTATATAATATTCTATAGGCTTCCAGAGATCACAAACTGTACTCTGTACTGCCATGTAAACATTGTAAATACATAAACTATTAATACAAGCACGGAATATATTATTAATCCTACTTAAAACTTTATATCCTAATTATGTACCGATTGTGAGTTGCAGTTCTAGATCCCTATTACATTCCATATTTTGCGAATACTACGCTGTACCAACCGTCGGTAAATCAACTGTAGATGGCACTACTATACGGAACAAGAAACAGAACTGTCGAGAAATTAGCGTCCGAGGATAAAAATGTATGTGTCTAATGCCTCAAAAAAATACTCCTTCCTGTTTTCCTATTTGCTCCGCTGCTGCTATAAAATGGATAAAAAAATATTTATTAAACCAGAAAAATACTTTTGTTATTGGTATTCCAAATAACCCAGCAGAGTTTTCTATGATTTTCTCAGTGAATTAATTCCTCTTAATTTTCTCCATTTTGCTCCGCAATTTGTCTTTTATTTGATTAAAAGATATTTAAATAACAAAATTTGTTTTTCTCTTCGATATTAAGACTTGGAAATCAAAAATCCTGGCCAAGAATATTTAGGAGTACTGAAAGTTACCCAAAATTGACTGTGCGCAATTTCATCGCGCAACGTTCGGCGAGTGGGAGGAGCCAGGGAGTGGGGAGCGCTCAAGCCAGTGCCCGGATTCGGAGCGCTCATTCTTCCTCGAGCCGGTCTCCTATACTGGTCTCTTGGAATTAGCTCTCTTATCCTTTTCCAACCTTCTTCG
>JASANN010000065.1:0-10775 GCA_031762395.1 Calameuta pygmaea | reverse complement strand
GCCAGTGCTAGATCATATAATAGGAAAACATGTAGTGACTTATGTACTTGGCCTCAATAATATGATTTCCATACTTTTTGTTAGAGGAATTTACAGCACTCCTGTACTTGGCGTATTTTTTTACACGTAAGTGTTTTTTGGCAGATTAACTCTTACTCGATCGTAGTGAATGTTGCAGCCAGTGGCAAGTGCATTTGAGAAGACGTCTCTGCAAGTATTTCGCAATAACGGCTCAACATCAGTCATAACGACTTCCACAGCCGCACTCTTTATCAAGTTTTTGAACTCTCTCAATATGGTTGTGTGTGCTGACTGGGGCTTACAAGTAGTACCTCATACATACTAAATATATTTTAAGGAAATAAAGTGAATTGTATACTTTTTTCGTCTTAACGCGATCGTATTTGACGCCTAAAATAGATAGCAATTGGTACATCTGTCGTATCTTGGGTGTCGTCTGTAATATGCCATTGATAAATAGTTGGGATACGTTCATGAATTAATTCTGCACGAATTGCGGATCGTAAATCTGCAAGTGAACTTTTCCTACAGCATCAACAATATATTTCGAAACTAGGCGCCCTACATCCTGCTCGAACAATTGTTGATTTTCCGGGTTTGATAACTTCAGTGCCATTTCTTCCAAACTCTTTGGGCATGGGGAAACAAACGTCTTCTTCAGGACTTCAGTGAACTTAAAATGCTATTATAAGGTATTAACATTTGTATTTCCCGTGGAAACTTATTGAAAAAGTAGTATCAGTAACTCATTAGTTTTATGTACACCTTTGAAAACAGACGGAAAAAATTATATCACACAATTGTGAGTATCTATGTCGTAAGAGGCGTGGCTGTATTATGAGCAAGGTGTATAAAGGAATAGGATAAGCAAAGTTTAAGAAGAGGGAGTTGTAAATTTCAAAAACAACTTATGTGCAAATATAGAAAACACTGTGCCATATATTTATAAACATGGCTCTATTTCAGTACCGATCTGAAACTTTAAAGAAAGGTCAAACCGATTTGTCTAAAAAACAGAGGATTTAAAAATCTACTAGTGAGCTTCGAAATTTCGCAAGCATCTTGCTGCGTGTGCATACAGTCTAATCGTTGATTTTAGCCAGTCATATGCAGAGGAACGATTAACACAGAACTTTAGAGATCAGGGTACATCTCACCAATTAGAAATGACGAAGAAAAGGATATATGTAAATTCCATACAAAAAGTGATTATCAAAGAGGCTTAGAGCAGAGATGAGCCAGGTGCAGAAGGGTACCAAGAGGGTACTGTAATTCAGAGAAATTAATTCGCCGTTGACTCGGAATGCAGAAAGAATTTATAGAGTAGATAAAACAAGCTTGCAAAGGAGAACCTTGTACATATTTTCCTCATTACTTTCAATTTTCACAAAGCTTTATGTATAAGAAAGCCAAAGTCGAACAGCTAACATGGATAATAATGAGGAAATAATGTATAAGGTCTACATTGTAATTTATTGTTAGACTTTTATATTAAATTTATTGAAGAAGGCCTAGCACTCAAAGAACACAACTCTTTACCCTTTTTATACACTCTACTTGAACACCTCAGAACTGGAACAACTAGCCCCCCCCCCCCCCCACACCAACTACAGAGGCGCTGCTGTCCTAGTCCCCAGAAGGGTGGGGAACCCCTCTACGTGGGACCAAACAAAGCCTCTCAGTTTCTCTGCATTTATTAGATAAAGCACCTAGGTGATAATAGCGAAAATGTCCGATTTGCGGTTTGGATTTCCACGGACCTGTTCACACCTGCTGTCACGTTCCGTGTACCGTTTCTCATAGTTCTTCATTTTCCTCACTGTTGTTAATCCTCACCCTTCCTAAACTTTCGTACCCTGTTATTCCCTACATATCGCTTCCTTACCGTTAATTTCCAATCCTACTAAAACACGCCGTTCATATTTTTCTAATACTTCCTACGTCATACTTTCTAATCCTAAAACCCTTAAAAACCCATATCTTTGCCGATTTCCATTTTAGAGACCTGTTACTCTCAAACTATGTTTTCCCGCTATTCAACCCCTACCTTACACCACACCTCTTAGCATAAAAAGACGAACCTTCTCTATGTTAGGACAGGAGTCTGGACATTGTAAATGACACCTCTCTTGTGAAATACATATATTCTTTGCATAACCTGAACGACGGTTTCTTTACTGAAGAAACCCACCAATACTTTCTGGAATCCACAAAAATATAAATTTGTTGATCAACAATCACCGAGTCGGATCGTAATACTGCACGTGTCGATAAGCGCTGGTAAGTGTCGAAGCGACTTATAATTTCTTTGGACTATTCCATAAATGTTTCTAATCATTGCATTAATGACAAGGAAACGTTTTATAATTTCATATAATTTTGAAAATTATTCAATAAAGGCCACCTGAATGTCTAGTTTTTTATATCACGTCTTTTTTCTAAGCGTTTTCAATAAAAACTACTATATCAAAAAAGTAAGACAAGGAATTAATTATTCTTACCTAACGTCTCTGTTTGTTTGCTTGCTAACTTAAAAAATCCGTCTTTATCCTTTCATTTAACGAAATATAAACGCGTTGTTCACAACGAGGAGGCATTCTTGAAGTCGAAAAATAACCGCAAATCGATCATTGAACAGTACAGATAACATTTGACGATAAATAATGGAAACAGCAGACGAGAAAATATTTCAAGAATGATTTAGGGGATTTACGCTGTTCTCAGTCTCTCTGACAGCCTGACAGGGACCGTTTCGCCTAGTTGTGAGTTGCGCTATCTCCTGTAAAATACAGCATATTGAATACTTTATACTTTCGTTATTCTTATTAAAAGAATGTGGCACTTGATACTACCCGGGAAAGGGCAATCTTCGAGAGGCTGGAGTAGTACCAACGTGGGAGATAGGAGTGGGGATCCTAATAAGGACTGGTTTGGATGAGTTAGGCGAGGTAGGAAATTTTGTGCTAGGAACCGACGGACCCAACCCTCAAAGGAGATGGTAGTGGGTCAGTCAGCACTATTAGGTCTGAAGAGTTCGGAGAGAATTTCTTTTAGGTGCTGGGGATCCTCCTTGGTAGACAGGCACGCGTATCCGTTCAGATCAGTGGTCCAACCAAGTAGCGGTCGCAATGCCAGTGGAGCAGGCGTCTCGAAAGTCGGGGTTGACTCCTACGTGGGGTTAGAGCTAGGGTTAGAAATGTTCACTGGTTGCATATGGAGTTCCGGTGGCAGACGGATGTTGGAGGACGTCGAAGAAGACTCAAAGAGTAGCCGGTGGCTTCTGGTGGGTATAACCTACGCTCGTTACAACGACTTTCCTAGAGTGCGGGGAACCTCGGGCGAGGTCTTTCGGCTCTCGTTACTCGGGAAGAGGGTCGGAGCGACGAGAGCTGACTTGAGGGGAGTCCCGGAGAGATTCAAAGTTCCAGGAGGTTTCATGGCCCGGTGATGTCTATGTGCAGATCGTTTAGGTATCCACAGATCGCCAGGATTTCCGTTGCTCGGTAACCAGGAAGTTCGTTGAAGAGGTTCGGAGAGAGCGAGAAAGCTCTGCCGCTGCCGAAGGTTCGGAGCGAGCGAAGAAGTGCCAGTGGTTAAAAGAAATTGACGAGTCTCCGGTAATGGTATAAGTAAACTTTTTATTTCGTACAGAAATCTTGAATCCAAATTTGAGTTTTTTACCCAATTATATCTCGGGCCTGGGGCATCTATTCGTGCGGGCCAGGCTGGGCGCGATGCCATTTAGCGGTGGCGCATCGTAATAGATAGACGAGCAGAGCAGGGGCGTCTTATGGCGACGGAATATACGTAAAGGGTGGGGGAGTATTCTGAAGATACAGTCTAGCAACACACTCATCGACGCATTTGGTAATGACGATAGCTTGGACACCCCCGGAGAAGAAATTAAAAACTTCCAGAACCTTACACGAGCATTGTTCTATACTCAGATAATGGCCATAGATAAGGTGTGAAATATGGATATTAATTATCACTTACCTTTTATCGTTTCTCTTGGACACTTTTTTTTGGACACACGGTACACAATATATTGAGTACTACTTGGCGGGTCGCAGTAGCGATAAGGAGACTAAGCATTCTACCGAGCTGGGTTCGATCCCCGTCCGTTATACGTACATTGAGCATCATTAATGGTTTTCAGCTTGTGGAGGTAGGGCGATGCGTTAAGAGAGGAGACTGGGCGGCGCCTACTCACCAGATCAACCTGTGCGTGCAACGCAGAGAGCATTACGGTGCGAGTGAAACGTCATAGCGTCGCTCGGTGCGTTCTTATTGCACAGCACGAGTGTAAGCAAGACGGCAATGCGGCCCCTCACCCGCAATGGGGAGTTTGGTTGTGGCTGGACACCATTGATGACGCTCAGTGTATATACATTTTTTAATGTATCATGACCCCGAATCCATGCCCGCCTTTTGTGACTAGCACTTCCTTGGGAGGCTACTGATTCATTTGATCATGAATGAAAATAATAAATTCCACAAAATGAATGATACTGTATATAAGAACTTGCACAATAATTCGAACAAAACTACATTATGTATTGGGATGGTTGCGGATTTACGAGAAGGGTTAAAGCAAACGATTTGAAGGTTAATCGTCATTTCTGGTATAGCTACTAAGTGCATTAGTGTCTCAAAATGAATATAAAGCAATACATTAATCTTTTTTTAATGGTTGTTAAAAAATTGTAGGAACCGTTTAATCCGCTGTCTCAGTAAAATAATGCTAATCAAGGCAGTTAATCCAGTGATATCGATAGTAAAAGAATTTTGGACTAATAATAATAGAAATCTGTAGTTAACCATCAATATGTTTTCATTTTTTTTTAATTTCAAGGTCAAAGACACTGCAATTGGAGAAAATGAAACAAAGAATTATTCAAGAGGTTGAACAAACGGAACAAGAAGAGAAATGTTTAACAGAATACAAGCAAGAGATGGAACTACTTATGCAAGAAAAAATGGCACATGTAGAGGAGTTGCGACAAATACACGCTGATATTAATGCGGTATGACATATTCTTTTCATAATAATATGTAATTAGAAAATTATAGGGGTCACGATACAGGGTGCTTGCGTTATTTGTACACAAACTTTTACTCGTAAACAAGAAGCAGTATATTATGATTAGAGACAACAGTTCCATAATTTCGAAATAAATTTTGAAGTCGTCTGTAAGCTAAACCAGCTCCTGCCTTGTGAGGAGTCCAGGGTCAGTTGCTAATTCCACCCTCTCATAGCATACCATCTTATTGGTGCTTTAGAAATGATATATGATCGGGTTTCGATTCTGCTTCCCTCAGTATCACGGGATATGCTGCCTTCAGCGTCCCCATGATGTGCGTATGGGTTTTCAGCGGCAGTCTCCCCTGCTACTGAGCCATGCGTACCAGCCTGTAGGCAGCCACTATAGCCGCAGCTTGTATTGCCACATGAAGTGCCGGGCAGAGTTGGGCATATTATAAGCCAATAGTTATTTGGTGTGTTGATACTTTTTTACCAAGCAATTAAAATAAAAAATTGGTGTTGGTAGCTAGATACCAAGTAACAAACCGGTGAATTTGGTGTTCCTAGCTAGATACCAAGTAACAAAACGGTGAATTTGGTGTTGGTAGCTAGATACCAAGTAACAATGACGTGAATTTGGTATTGGTAGCTAATCGCCAAGTAACAAAAACATGGATTTGATATTGATAGCAAAATACTAAAATATTTAAATTCGAAATATTAGTGTCAGTATCGCTTTAATCGGTCCGTGAAAAAAGTTTAATGCCGTGTTTTACGGTTTCAAAATAAAGACGCCTGTTATTTGCTTTGGATATTTAAAGTCTTCAAAAGCCTTCAGCCTCGAATATCGTAACTCTCGAAAGTCTTATATGCCGCCATTCACAAGAATCGAAATCCCCGCCGCCCGACGCTACTCGTTCAGGGCATTTTCCGCTATGGAAAAACTGTCAAAGCTGACTTGGAATATCATCGGTTATCAGCGGGTTATGAACGGGGAAAGTACGTATTTAAACATTTCTGTCTGTTTGTCTGTATCTGGATTTGTTGTCCAGAAACACAACAACTTTTCGACATCTTTACGGATCGCAGCCAAATTTGGTAAAATCTGGTAAAAATCACTTAATTGGTTGTCCGGAAGCACAATAAAGTCTAAAAATTCCACGGATTGCCGCCAAATTTGGTACAGTAGCTACCAATACCAAATATGAGTTATAGTTGTTTGGTAATTAGCTACCGACACCAAATATCAGTTTTGGTTGTTTGGTGACAAGCTACCAACATCAAATATTAGGTTTATTTATTTGGTATCTGACTACCAACTATAATTTTTCCTTTTTGTAAGTTGATACTGAAACACCAAGTAACTTAATGTCCAATTTAAGTGAAAATAACAAAGAGGTGCCCAACTCTGGTGCCCGCTAGTTAGGTTGTGTCTCAAGCGCTAGGCTTCGTGCGGTCATCATGGCATTGACAGTGCCTTGACCCCTCATCCTCTGGATGTGCGTAAGCATATCCTTCGCTGTTTTGAACTGGATCCTTCTCCACCATGCCACGGCTCCATATATTATAGCGGGCTTCACCACCATTGCGTAGATTCGGCATTACTATTGGACTCAATTCCCGGAATTTTTTTATGTGCGAATTTCACTTCAATTTCGCGTCCAGGATTACTGCTAGATGCTTCACTGAACTTGTGGATCCGATTTTTTTCCCTCGAAATGGCGGATCTTTCCTCCTTTCAATCTTGGTTGTGGGGTCCAGCAGATGTCTAAGCGCTGCGCTGTCCTGCAAATGAAATCCACTATGTTGCAATTAAATGCCCGTTTGACGTCCAGGAAAAGTCTTACTATTATGAGGTCTTAATGCTTGCATCTTCCAGATTGTGTACCAACCTGTGAAGTGTAGTTTCCATTAAGTTGTTCGTCTGATAAGCGAACTGTAGCGGATATAAGGGATGTTCCATTAGTGACCCATCCCTTACGTGTCTGCCTATCATCCTCTCCAATGTCTTGAGTAAGAACGATGTGATGCCGATGAGTCTATATGCCCCCGTCTGGTCGTATTCAATCCAACCTGACTTAGGTATAAAGACCATTAGTGTTATCCGCCACAAACTCTTTGTACCCTACCCGGAGTCATGATGCCCACGACTGCTTTCCAGTGCCTATCCCCATGTCTACATTAACCGAGAGTGAGGCTTGATGAATTTGGCGGACGTTCATTAGCGGGGATGGATTTTTGACGCATGATAGAGGATTGTTGCTATTGGTTTATCTAAGGGAAATGTCTAGGAAAAGCGTAAGTGGTGGTTAAGGAAGTTGAGTTATTGGTGTTGGAGATTTCACCAGGACACTTTGCATGGGGGTGAAGAATTTACTAGATCAGGATTGGCTAAGGATGATGACTTCGTCGATAAGTAAGGAGCTTAGTGGGGTTTTCAAGAAAAATTCGGCGTGTCATTTGACTTTCTAGAGCATAAAGCCAAAAAAAAGGATCAAGAAGAAGAAGAAGAAGAAGGAAAAGTCGTAAAATCAGGAATGTCCACTATGGGTGCACATGTGCACTTGAGTAAATTCGCTAACGTTCAGGGTCATTGCCTAAGTACAATTTCGTATACATGTATCTCCTTAAAGGTTCATCTCGCTCTCCTTAAGTCTGGGAACAATATGCAGGATAGCCGCTTCCAAGGGCTGCTATGTGATAGAAACCAGTTCCCACTGATCGGCCTTTTGATATTTAGTTATGGATCTTGGATGTGGAACCTGATTTCTCACACGCACGTAACAAAAAAACAAATTAATTAGTTTTCATGCGTCCCATTAACACCAACCTGACTCCATTTATAACAACATATTTAAATCTTCATAGCCCATTGGGATCGACATGATTGCACTTGTTACCAAGTGATGTTGACCTTAAAATGACGCTGAAAAATGACCCTCACGTGAAAATCATGACTTGCATTTCCTTTCTCCCATTAAAGTTTAGTCTGAAACATTTTTCACTACCCTCTTTAGTTTACGAAATATTGTCCTAGATGGATTAAAAGGGGACACTCCGTATAAAACATTTTAATATAAAACTTGGTACAATTATTAAAAAATCAAGATTTTTTCTAAATCTTAACAAATACTTTTGCAAATACTCCAGAAAATTATGTTTGTAACACATAATCTGCCACACATTTATTAAGGCTTACATGCAATATCCCATGTCATAATGTCGGTATGTTGCCAACTGCTCGCAATCGCCACAGCGTTATGACTACGGCCCTTACTTATATCTCTCTCTTAGCATTAAGAGACGTCTATTAGTCGTTAAAAGACAGCAGATAAGAGAGGCCTTACTCATATCTCCCTCTTAAGTCATTATTGCAGAAAGATCGCTAAAAAAACACCATAAGAGACGTCTAGTAGAGACGTTTCCTACTCATACCTCTCTCTTAAGGCACTTTTAAGCTAATAGAGAGCGCTAGTTTTATAATAGCGGTTTAGGGTACTATTATACCGCTATTAGCCAGCTGTCAAAATCTGTAAAAATGGAGTCCGTCAATGATGTCGACCATGTCGCCGATGTCCGTGAAGTGAATGCAATGCGACAACATAATCCGAGAGTTTTTCGTGATCGAATTGATCCATTTGAAGTTTCGGCTTTGGATTGGTGCAAGAGAGGTTAGAGTTTCCAACGTGCCGTCTAAGTGACTGCTCAACAGCGCTCCAACTTCTCATCGCTCTGAGATATTATACGAAAGGATGTTACCAAACCGAAATAGTTGAGTAATTTTATCTGAAATTATTGCATGCAAAAAACAAATCCAATAAACATAAGAATAGGTCAGCTATCCGTTCTTACCGAACCAATGGACTGGTTCAATTACTGGACAGTCATGAAAGATTGATGCTCCTCTTTCTGGAATGTGGTGGCGTCCTAGAGCTTCTTTTCTTGCAGCCGCAGCAGGCTCTCCTCGTACGCCGTCATCTCTTTTTTCCTCTTCTTTGGAGGTGGTTCAGAGGTGACGGCACTTCCCGAGGGCTCGAGAAGTCTGATGTTGCTGACACTCTGCTGCGGCTCCTTGCTTTCCAAAAGAAGTTCTCTGAAAATATTTTAAACTATCAATTTTCCATATTATTATAACCAATATGCTTTAGAATAATCGGAATATGGAAATTTACCCAGTTGCAGGATCCAGGATGTACCTAGAGATGCCGCCTTTGTCGTTGTCTTCAGGTAAAACAATGGCGACATCTCTGGCCATGAGTTATAAAAAAAATTATGTGAATATAATAAATTATAACAAATAACTTACTAAGCCATCACTGTCGAATGGATTTTCATCTACCACGAAGTCCACAGGACAAATTTCTGATAACAGAAAATCTGTTTCCGACGGCTTCGTGGTAGATAGTCCTCGACCACTAGATTTCAGCTGCTTTTTGTAGGCCGAAATATTTTTCTTCGCTATTCGTTTCCACCGTTAATAAGTTCCGCGTAAATCCTTCCAGTCACGGATGGGTCCAGTAGCTTTCATATTCTCTGCCAACTCTTTCCACTTCCGTTTCTTTTCGTCTTGGCTTCGTGGATGACTGTGCTTGTCCTCCAAGATGTTCACGTTTTCTTGAACGAATTCAAGAATCCGCTGTTTCTCTTCTTCGCTGAAGTTTTCTCTCCTTTTCGATCTTTCAGCTGACATCTAAAGCATTTTTGCATAAGATAATCCTGCATCAATATTTATTATCGATTACATAAACAATTATATCATATTTAAATGAGATATCTGTACTTACGATTGAACAGCTCTTTGATCAGCTAGGTAATAGCGTTCAACTACGCGTACGTATAAAACAAGGAAACTCATTGTAAGCATGCGTATTGCGCGCCGTGCCGTGTGCACGCCCCGAATTTCAAACGACGCTAATATTGCTGCGATACGGAAAAGTAGCTTCTGTGAAAAATAGTACGTATTGGTCGTATATGGTCCCCGTTTGAATTGTAGACCAATGAGGTTCCTTTTTACAACGAGATTGGAAGCGGTGAACAAATCTAATGGAGAGTCTTCATTGAGGATTGAACTTTGGCAATTACAATTGCAAAAACTGCAGAATTCTTTATAAGGAGTTCAGGTTTTTGTCTTTGCCATCGGAAAAGTGCAATTATCCAGTAAATTCTCTTGATTAGATCTGCTTACTAATTTAACGTAATGTTTTTTGTTAAATTTAGATTTGGCGATTTAGGTTGGTTTTATTTGAACTTTCATGTAACTCTCTTTGGACTCATTACTGTCAAACCTCCATCAGTTAGTGTTAGATCTCTGTAGGCCAAATATTTTTTGCTCTTTCCACCATTGACATTGCTTAAATCTTTCAGTCACGTGTAAATCCAGTAGCTGTCAAGTTCTCACGTAACACTTTCCACTTTCTTAGTATTTCAGTTCGTTTTGGCTTTGAGAAATAGTTACCTTGTCCTTCAAGATGTTCATATTGTACGAATTCAAGAATCCGTTGCCAATTTGTTGAAGTTTTCTCTCCTTACTGTTATATATACATATATATATATATTGTGACGTGATTTTTCGAATCACGGTCACAAGGCGACTCCGGCTACCAATAAAGATGACGTTCTCGTTTCCGGCTCCCTTCGGGTCGCCACCTTGATCAGAAACTATGCTCTCGGGTTGGTTAGTACAGTTTTGCCAATGCTCTCGAACGATTTCGTTATGGGTTAGTGGAGG
>JASANN010000060.1:372501-436942 GCA_031762395.1 Calameuta pygmaea | reverse complement strand
GAGAGAGAGAGAGAGAGAGAGAGAGAGAGAGAGAGAGAGAGAGAGAGAGAGAGAGAGAGCGAAAAAAAGTCGACTCATTCCCCACAGTTTGAAAGGAGAATTCGTAAGAGGACACTTAAATCATGACAAACCGATATTTATTGAAATATTTTGCGAGTCATCCCCCTCTGTTACTTCGAGGGCGGTTTAATTCGATATCACGCAAATATTGAAGGGGCGAGCATATGGTGGCATTGCACTAAGAAAAAAACTTATTGCGAAAAGCAGTCGAACCAGAAAGTATATAAATTTCAATGTAATTCGATACGATTAATTGTGTGAAAGATGATTGTGTGAAAAAATGTCGTCCAATTGATAGCAGAATATAAAGTTTCTGTGGCGGGGTTGGTAAAATCACGTGGCTATCATTCTTCAATTCTATTGAATAACTTCCCCTTTCAATGATAGAATAAGGAAGTTACCTATCGATGCCAGGAAGAAATTCGTTAGCGGTGATTGATTTAGCTTCGGAGACTGTAAGGGAAAGGAAAACAATCGGAAAGAACAAATAGGTCTTTGCTCAAAGATAATCTATCCTTGGAAAGCAAGTAACTTTGACTCTCGAAACGATTACTCAGTCTCCAATGTCTGAGCTGTAGCGGGGAGTAAAAATATGTGGGGAAGTTTATTCCTGAGATAACTTTTATTTCGTGGTACTTGACACTATCACAGTATGGAGCATAAAAGTTATACAGAATATACTATAGGTATACGCACTGTGTCCAGCTAAAGTATTAGAGAGGTCTGCTCTGCTCTCACTCAGCGACCAAGAGTTTCTGTTCCTTGACAAACTTGGCAGGAACTCGTTTGAACGTCACAGCCAGCCGAAGAAGCTCCCGTGTGAGTTTTCAACAGTTTTCTCAACAGGTTTCTGCTGATCCGACAAGGCCATAAGATGCGTGAGAGGACGCATGAGGAAACCTTAAAGGAAACAAAGAGGAAAGATGCTGGGACGCTTGTGCCGTGGACTCCTTGTATAAAGGTAGTGTGCGGTAGAGAGTTAGTGGAGGACAAAGACTTTTGCCAGGGGGCGATCAAGTTATGTTAGGCTAGAATAGAGAGAGGGGGGGGGAGGGAGAGAGGGAGAGAGAGGGAGAGGGAGAGAGAGAGAAGAGAAGAGAAGGAGGAAAGATAACAGTAGGACAGTGATGCAGAGAACGTGTAAGCCGCGAATGCAATTTAAAGTTGCGTTTGGAAATGTTAACTGTCACCTCTTCAAAGTTAGCTCGAAGGGCGCCCTGGAGGATCTTGGTACTTGCGGAATACCAATTTCCCTGAGGCGCGTTTCATTTTCGGCTCCGCGAAAAAGAATTCGGTTTTGCGTTGTATTTGGAAAAAGCTGCACGAGATGCGAGCTGTAAGCAATGGCAAATTTCACGCGCGTTTACGCGTCCAGCTTGCCTCGGGCATACCGGAGGCAATCGGAGCAGTCGGCCGAACACCCCGTGGAGATTAATATAATTTTTAGGACCACTCTTTTCCGCTGCCCAATGCAAATTCATAAAGTGGAATCATCCGCGCCTCTGCCGGTTCGGCACTTTTGATAATATCATTTCCGGTGTGCTCATGAGCGCGGGCTGTAAAGTGTTAAGGCAGAATATAATTAAATTTCTACATTATTACATGGCTCGACGTTCCTCTCATTTGTTGAGTTTTAATCTGGCGAAGTAATATCTTAGGCTACATTAGGCTTTACCCTCTCCGGCACAGAAGATGAGCTCCTCGCGTTCCTTACCAACTTTACTTACTTCCTCTCCTTGTTTAAGCTTTCCTTCTTTCCAGGATGTCTGGCTGCCTCGTTGCTTGGCTGCCTGCCTCTGCCTTCTGGCTAATCAATGATTCAACTCGCCAATTACCGAGGCGCCTTGAAAAACACCCTCTCCCTATTTTGAAATATTCAGAAACCGTACCCTCCCTTCAATTCCTTGCCCCGGATTCTACCGGTACGCTCTTGCCTTCACTTTGGCCGCTGCTACGCACCTTCTTGTTAGCTCCACTTACATACGGATTTTTCTTAAAGAAGTAAAAGAAGCGGGGGTATTAAAGAATGAGTAAGAAAACGAGAAAAGGAACTAGGTGTTGAGCATATTAAATTAATGAGTGCAAAACTGACGAATTCTAAGGTATGAATTCTTTATTTATAGCTCTCACCGAAATGTACGTTATAAATTTTCTTCTTTTAGGGTTGAAAAACCCTTACACGCAAACAACATTCGCGCATCTACTGGAGCATTTTACTTTAGTTTCTCAAAACTTTTTCTTCTTCATCCTTCATATTTCGATGTAGCTTCCTGCTTTCTTTTTTCTTTTTCTATGACAATGACACGCGTCAATGTTCGAAGTTGAAAGGTGTCGCAAGTAAGAAGATACCGAAAACAGAGGCGGAAGAAAGAAACATAGGCGAAAGATCGTCAACGAATAAAGGAAGGGAACTGAGCTTGAAACACGAAGATGAAATGAAGGCAAGAGAGAGCGAAGTTGAAACCCTAGAGGGTGGTCATAGGGGTGTCAGACATTTGTTTCTGAAATAAAAAATTCACTACTTCTTTGGAACCCATGTATTACTTCTTCCCTAGAAAGAAACTCTGACACGTATCCAGCCTTATGTTATTCATGCATACACCAATTGATATAATAACTCTACTATACAGTATCTCAAAAACTCTATTTTTTATCTTTCATTCATTGTCCCATAATCATACATTTTTGTATCAATTGAGATTTTATTTATTATTCTTTTATTAAATTATTCACATTCTACTCACGTTCGAATTAATCTTACTTATAATCCCGCTTATTCAACTACGCAAAAGCCTCTACTCCCAAATTTAAAAATCTCACCATCCCCCATAAAGAACCTCAAAAAAAAACCTTAACCAGTATCAAACAAACCCAGATTAACTGGTCGATCTGTCTTTCTGTTTCAGTGCCGTCTACCTCGTTCGCAGCTCCGCATTTCGTGTATCTTTTCACCACTTTCTCCCTGAAACGGTCACATTATAAATCTAATACAAAGCATAGTGCACCATCCGACGTACGACACATACGATTCACGCAACAAAGTACAGCTATACGTCTTGTCGTCGCGGGTCCGTTCTCAGTAAGAGAAAAGAAGAAAGTATTGGATAGGTTAAGAAGAAAGAAAAGAAAGAAATAGAAAAGAAGAGAAAATCATAGAATTCCGCGAGAAGTGCCACTACACCATTAAACAACATCAAGACTCTCGTTGTGTTTGACGTGATTGCTGTACTTCGTAAACGATTGAAAATCAATAAGGTAAGTAAAAGGGTGCTTCCAGATATGACGATAAATAGTTCGATTTAGATCTTATGGGGATATCATAAATAATTTGATTAGTTTTCGATTTCTCGTGATTTTTATTGTATTAGAGACGACTTAGTCTTTTATATAACTTTTGTCGTAATATACCCTTCCTCTCCGACCGATCACGTCCTAGTATACACTCCCAGTCCATCCCTATTGTCAATTTACTGAGTTTTGGTACTAGGAGAACTTGCAAAAGTTGCTTAAATGCTGCGAAAGTTAAGGGCAGATATTTACGGGGCAATACTCGGGCTATGGTTAACAGAGTAATTATTGCTCCTCCCTTTAACATACGGGACTAATTTATTGGACGGTTTACCGTAAGCTCCCCTGATACAAAAGTTTTGGGATTTCATGTAAGGGATGATTTTTGTGGCTTTCAGTCCTGAGTTGTGCGAAGAAAATCTTTATCTGTGGCCTGCCCACTTTTTACGATAAAGCAAACGTTTGCCTGAGTAAGCTTGAAGTTTCAGTGCATGAAATTATCGTAAATACTTGACGAAGTACAGGTACAAGTTCATAGGCGATGAGGAACTATTTTCTTAGAATGCATGTGTATATGAGTTTATAGGACCGAAAGGGTTAAGGATTTTTCTTTTACCTTCTTTATCGCGGTTAATGGTTTGTATGATTGCTCTTGCGAATATATATTTGGGGTGATTCGCTTAAGTTAAGCTGCTAAAACAGTTAGATGAAATAAAAGTTTTCTCGTGCATCCCTTCAGGCTAAGGGTCTAACGCGGTCATCATTGTTACAAAAAGCTACCCTTCGGCACCTCAACGGTTCTTAGAGTAATTTTTTGCCGTCTGTTAGGTCCACGAGGTTTTTTACTGTTTATAATGGCGATCTGACATCGTGTACGATTTAAGGTAACACGTGTTTTTGGTTTAACTTTGACGTACCACTTTACAGTTACCTGCCACCCTTATTCATGTAAATGGCAGCCAGAGAAAGAGGGCACGGTCGAAAGAATAACGCGATTATGGTACGCTCCATCGAGAAATGTCTAAGGGTTGAAAAATGCTTCTGCGTAGTGGCACCGTTCCACATGCCCATTGGCGTAAAAATCGAAGGGACTTTTTTAAAATTTAACGGGAAGATTTTATAGATAACATCCAAGTTATATACGTAAGATCCGAAAGGGAGAGTAGATCTTTTCGTTCATTCACAATAGCAGTCCAACATAAATGACACTTTATTATCCGTTTTAGGACCCCGATGCTCCTCATATTAAGGCGTCACGCCTTATTTATAGAATGCCCAACTGTCTTTTATGCCGCGTAAAAGCCTGAAATTTAGCTAAATATTTCACCGTAAAGAGCGACGCAATATTGGCGAGCCAACTTGGCTTGCAACAAAATTAACATTTTTTTTTTCGTACCATCGGCATGCGTAGCCAATATCAGCTGGGAGAAGACTGGCTAGAAGATGGAGGGCTTGCTTATTTTTGGGGCTGAAAAAATTAGATGAACCCATAACGAATTCATCCTATGCGTAAAAAGGATACAATTTCAAGTTGTCCTATTTTATAATTCTTTACTTCTATCCTTTCCACATAAAATCCCCATTAAATCGTACGTGAAACTTGAAATTGTATATGTTCCCTTTTTGTAATTACGTACTTAAAAAGCGACCACCCCCGCAGCTACTTGTCGATGACATTCTTGACCTTTAATCTCGGCTGTCTGGCCAAAATGCGCGGAGAACATTGCTTGACGAATTGCTTGGTTCTGCGGTTCCAGCCCGACCAAAGAGGATCTCTCTCCTATGTCTAGGTCGAGGGACTGGCCATATAGTCAGTGAACGGGATGAAGGATAGCTAATAGGGGATATAGGTTGGAGGATAAGAGTCAGAGGATATCCGGCAAAGAAAGGCCAAAGAGGATTATGACATAAGTCAGTGACAGGAACAAGACTCTACTAATATCATCCGCCATAAACTTTTTTCACATTTAGATCACGAGAAGAAACAAATGTTTATTTCACTGCCCTCTTATTCCACGTCAATTGTCAGGGTAATAATATTATCCTATACGTGGAATCGTATATATAGAATATAACAGTCAAATTGGACGAGCACTTACAATTAGAAGTTCTCGGATAAACGTTATTCTGGGATAGGGAAAGAGAAGCAAGAAGAGAAAGTGAAAAATGAATTTACGAAATATTGATGATACTACAGTGATATCGATGTAGGTTATTAATGAT
Source organism: Calameuta pygmaea (assembly GCA_031762395.1). Taxonomy (NCBI): domain Eukaryota; kingdom Metazoa; phylum Arthropoda; class Insecta; order Hymenoptera; family Cephidae; genus Calameuta; species Calameuta pygmaea. The sequence goes on along the minus strand of JASANN010000060.1, from coordinate 431,371 downwards.
AATTATTTCGTGGACTTTGAGATTAAGTGGCTCAATGTACAGAGAAGGTCTTTTGCATTCGTAATGACGTCACCGAAGCCACTCTGTATCAACTCCTTTAAAAAATGTGCAGATCGCGAGGCTTAAAGTACATTTGCATATTCATCGAAAACTTCCCGTTCATTTTTCAATTTCCGCGCTTAAGCGAACTTCAATTTACCTCCCTTCAGAGAAGGTGCTCGTGGTAGATACTATAATACGTACCGAAATAAGAGCGACAGCTCATGCTTTTCTCATAGGTGCTTAAACAAGCTAAGAGAGGGAACGAGAGATGGATAAACTTTTAAGTCACCGTTCTCACATCACTGCTCCAAATATCTACTTTACAAAGCATCAAACTCGTAATGGAGAGCATCGCTCGCAACGTATGTATTTACATGCACTACTTACTGCCAGACTTTTCGATCATTCTCTGGAAAACTAATAGAAATGAAGTAAACAAATATACTGGTAGCCCGGTGGACGTGTCATGGTCGATGCCATGTCCTTTCCCGATTCTGATTGTCTTGTCGCTTATTACACTATTAAACGAAACTGTAGACAAAAAAAAAACTGAAAAAAGGGCTACACGGAGACTGAAAAATATGTATCAGAAACACACTATGTCACTGCTAACACTCAACATGAAGCCAATAGAAAGATTTTTAGATTCGTACAGATCGAACTGTCAACCAGGAGACTTTCCTAGCCTAGAACTTCAGCTTTTTGCCGCAGCGAGCGCTACACACAGAGAATTTTTCCTATGAAATTCACGATAAAATTTACCGTAGAAACAGCTAACCGTGGGACATCGTTACCACTTCATTACTTATTGCTTATAACATACGACATTTTGAGTGGCTACAAAATAAATTGTACAGTGCACACGGTAAATATTGTTACTTGCAATTTTTACGGCGTTTCACAATGTCAATGTTTTTTTGTAGTTGACTTCAAAGACATGAAGTGTACAGTGCACTCCATGGTAAAATTGAATGTAGCGCACAAGATAATTCGGCTGTTTTAGATGACTTTTTAAATTCAACAAGGTAAGAGCTATACTTTGACACTACGTATTTTAGAGTTTGAAAAATTGTACCGTACACTTCAGTAAAAGCTGACGTATCATATGCTTACTTTTTAGAATGTTTTCGTGAATTGTTCTTAAATATATATATAATATATTATGAAATGCTATGATGTCCCGTGGTTATCGTGAGGTTCATGCTAATTTTTAATGAAAAATTTTCTCCGTCCAGTAGTAGTACATGACGTCACTCTAATCCCACCATATGTCGGCCGTTGTTAGTGATGCTCATTCTGCATAATCCATTTTTAGTTAGCGTGATAGTTGCATGTTTTTGCATACTACCTTCAGCAGCTACGATCACTGATCCACTATGTTGAGTCTTGAGTGTTTAATATAAATTCTAAGCTCGAAGACGAATAGTATAAACGACGATTTTTCGCCCCAGCATAATGTTACAATTGAACACTACTGAAGTGCGGGGTCGTACAATAATCCTACGATCTGTGGCAGCATGAAAAACTGTTGCCAAGCACAACACGCGTGTTTCAAGTTTTGCTATAATGCGCGGCAGCGTCATCGTGTAGAAGTTCGCTGATCACTGCGTTTCCCCTTTAATCTCTTATTCGTTTGGTACTAGCAGTCATATTTAGGATATAGCAGATGAATGCACGACCTCACGTTTAACCACCATGAGTCCTCATACTCTTCGAGTTTAAATCCGCTGCCGTTATCTCCCCGACGGATCCGACGAGCTCTACCAGCGGAAGCTCCACGTCGTTTTTTTTGTACCTTCATCTTCTCTTGTTTTCCATGTAAACCCAGAGCTCACTCTGGGGTTAAAAGTCCGTCGACGAGCTGGACTGACCTTCCTAAATGCATTCGGATCAACGTATGCGTATACGTAACCCGCGGAACCAGCCCTATTGTTCTAGTCCCTTGTCACTCTTCGCGCTATCCCTTGATACTTGTGGGAAAAGAACAAGTGTTTTCGACGAACGTTCGAAACGAACCAATAATCCTCGGGATTTTGTTTTTCCGGTTCACGCACGTTGGACGCGCACAGACAAACACGATGTAGAGAAAACTTGCGATCTTCGTGGAGTATTGAAATAACAACGAAATTTTTAAAGAATCAGGAATCATAATTTTCCGATTAACGAGTACGAAATAGGTATTTTTCGTTCGAAAGCGAACAAAATGGCAGTAAAGGAAGCTGTTTCCACGCGTTACCACAGCAACTAGCTCAAACCTGCTTATTCTCGGTTTATCGTGGCAACTCGAACATTTTAATCCGGAGTAAACTCGACCCGAGGGACTCGTCCTCGTCGTCTTCGTAGCCGCAGGACGTGCGCTGGTGTCGTACTATGCGTTCCCGGACCCGGACACGTTTGTGCCTTCGAGGGCGACCCTGGACACAGAAATATATATATGTATATATACGTGGACAGCATTACTGGATTAACGGGTAGATGTCATGGCTGTAAGGGACTTGGATATTTTCTATATATTTTCAAGCAAGTGTGCGTATATATATATACGTGTAACGTTTTTCTCCCTTTTTCTATGCTCTAGTCATAGGCAAATTAAATAGTGACGTAAAGTTGGGAGTGGAGTTCAGGTCCTAGAGAATCTGACGAGTGGGGTGGATCGAAGTGACGTTCAAGAATGGACGATTAAAGCGTTAGCTGAACTCGACAAGCTATTCGTACGTGCTGAACGGCCAGGGCTATCTTCACGCGTTAGTTTCCTGTCGACTGGCTCGGTCGGCTGGCCTTTTTCCTCGGATTTATACGCATCGCATTGTTTCCGTTCAGCGGCGTATCGATTCCTCTCCCTCGTGTATAAGCATGGCGCAAGTGTGATAAAGTCAGCACGTGTGGTAACTCTGTGTGAGTGTGATAAATTAGTCGGGCCTTCATAAACATTTCACAGCTGTTGCCGACACCCTGGGACCACCTCCTCTCCCCCGGCCGCAACACCACTCTAGTTTTCTCTCTCTCTCTCTCTCTCTCTCTCTCTCTCTCTCTCTCTCTCCCCCCCTCTCTCTCTCTCTCTCTCTCTCTCTCTCTCTCCTGATATTCACCTTTCGCTCTTATACGAGAGAGCTAGGTACTCGATACTTTATAGCGTCGGAGTTCTGCGGTTTGACCAGTGCCAGTGAATTTTTCCGTTTATTTCATGGACCGAGCAACTGAATTTCTACCGGCATGAGCAACGCGCTCGTGATTTATGTATCGATAGGATAGAACATCGCGGGTGCTGCGCGTCACAGCGTATCTGCAATTTCTGTCGAAAGAAAATATCACATCCGCTTGAGGGAGAGAAAGAGAGAGAGGGGGTGAGGGGGGGACGAGAAAGAGAGAGAGAGAGAGAGAAATTGAGTAAATATGTAAAAGTCCCTTTTACTCGATGACGCTTACTATTTGTTTGTTAAACGTAAATCCCTCGAGTATTCATCACCTATTGTACAAATCGAATAGGTACTCATTCAAATGATTTAATTGTTATCAATCAAAATAAGGTCTCATTTAACTGTTACAATAGAGAGCTTTAATATCCTTTGAAAATTTATCAGCTCCCTTCACTCGTCCTTTTCAATGCTTCATTCAAAATCGTGTCAGATCTCGATATTTGTTTATAACAAAACAGAAATCTTTTGCGCTCATGTAAGCAACTTAACGAATATAGTAAGATTGTAAACCTTCGAAAGATTTCGTTAAGAATAAGGAATCCAACAAAAATCTGATAAAGATATCATCAACCTGCTCGAATGAAATCTGAGTATTTTGCAAAAGTGAAATTTTATGGTCGAATCGCAGGGAAGAGAAGTTTTCATAAAAACGAAGTCTTAATATCGGTAGCAAATAACTGAATATTAAAAAGCGAAGGGAGAGGGACAAAAAACTTTGCGAAGCAAAGAATTTAGAATATCGTTGAAGATGAGCGACTGATTGTGAGATGTGGTGGGTCAGACTCCACGAAACGGAAAAAAAATTGATACGAATTCCATTCGCATTTTTGTTATTTCAGCTAAAATATTTTCTGCCTATTTTACAAAACTCGGCTTCAATCACAGAATGGAGTCCTTTCGGCGTGGCCTTACTCACGAAACTTCTTCCTATGGTACTTCTTTTAAGTATGATAATCTATTCTAGGATAGTCACGTCATCCACTCATCTGCTCAATGTCTATATAACACATTGATTGACATAACCTTCCAAAATTAATTTCGACGATGGTATTCCGCCAAACGTATTTTCTCAGACAAATATTTACAATGCGAAGTCCCGCGTATGGTTCAGGGATAACCGTAATACAAACAGTGTTCTTAAACCTGTGTATTCCGGTCCAGAGTCGCCACATCCTGCTGACATGAGGCACTGCCGGACACAACCAACCCTTTTCCTCTTCCTCTACATACTAAAATAATCCAGGGGATATAATCTACGTGATATTAAATTTAGTTTGCTCCAGCCGGATGGGTACGAACTAACCAAGCGTTAACTTAAACCTTATGCATAAGCTTCATGATTACTTACCCCATGCGTGTGACCAAATGGACATGCTTATTGAGAGTATCGCGAGGGTGGAATTATTTCTTATAGTCAAATTACGATTTGTTAGTATCAAAGATATTTCACTGTGATAAGTCACTCGCTGCGTGTACTCTAGATTCTAATTTTGAAAATTAACACAAATTGAGTTTATTCAAAACAGGGGTAGCTTTTGTATATCCACGAAACTAAAATCACACTTACTTTTCTAGCTCAAGTTGATTTTCTATGATTTTTCTGTTCTTACCTATTATTAGAAAATTTCTTTAAGAACCGCGCAGATGCACATATTTATCCAGACGGTGGGTGGATGCTGGAGAAAGATTTAATACATTCTTTGAGTATTTTTTGCTTTTCAATTTTACAATTCAGCATTGTTAAATTTCCTTTTTACGTATTCGAGAATATTTCGAATTCGCAGCATATTTCCATCGTGTCTATCAGAAAGCACAGAGCAAATTGAATCACATCGGAGATCGAGCTTGAAGCTCGACCTGACTCGCTGCAGAATTTGCTGGATGCGTACACGTTGCAAGAAAAGTGTAAAAAGTTAAAGAATGCTGACTTTTCTATTTTTATTTCCATTTCTACTTCCTTTCATCTTGTCAAAAGATTTTCATATGGATATGACCAAAAAAATATTTTATTACTGATTACAGAATAATGTTCAATATCGGATGACGCAACTATTATATAATACTTTGCAACATAAAATAAAAAAACAAGTTATGTACAGAAGCTCTGAACGATTACGTGTAAGGATGCTTCCATTGATAATTCCTACTAGCCAAGTAGTAGCTGTACATTATGAAGCCATCGAAGCAAGCAGAAGCACGCACTTCCTATAATAGGGATTCGCTCTTTCTTTGTACCTGGTTTTCTTTTCCCGCCACCCCCACTCGCTCCCCCTATTTTCGCCTGAGATTGTCAAGCGAAGCTCGTGTCAAAGTTGCCACCATCGTCGAAGAGAAGCTTTTTCAAGAATTTACGAGAAAGTTCTTAAGCACGAGTAAAAGACAGGTATACAAGGAGAAAGCAAGCTGGTGGCGTAAAGAAAAGTTGTCGATGCTTTTAGAAGATTAATTTGTGCTCGGATTTCATTTGTGTAATTTGAGGAGGAGACAAAAATACACACGTTAGCTCCTTTTCTTTTGTGCTGTAGGGATACTGAGAAAAAATAAAGAGATAGATCAAAATGACATTTCAAATTTATAAAAATTATATAGTATACACATATATACATACCAAAAGTACACATCAATTTTTCGTCATGTAGGCAAGCAATTCGTTCGCAACGTATCAGGTCATTCAATATTAACCCTTAACCTCAAATTAACAAATTTCTTCTGGAAACACACTAGGTGAAATATATAAGACGTACATAGGCTGTTGGGTAGATATAAGCATCTAGTATATATGGTACCATTGAGCCACGCCTTCTTACGTCAAGTTTAAATTATCAGAACCCCCTAGTCACAGAGCCAACGAATTAAAGGGAACTGCAGAACAAGGTTCTACGCAATGATTGTCGTTAGGTAAGATTGGTAGCCCGTAATTTGAATTTGCGTCTAATCGTCAGGCCTCGAATTTGGTTCCCTGTATTCCAAAGACATGGCCCCTACTTTGGATCATCGTTCTCATAAGGAACCTGACTTACGTACTTATCATCACCGTCCGGAAATGGTACCTTGGTGGCCGATAATGGCGACGCTTCGGTGCCCTGCGAGTATACTAAAGTGACCAGAGTTATGCTGACCTGGCAGACGGTTACGTACCCGAAACTGCCCACTTACGAAGGATCGTCTTAACGGCTCTTGGATTCTCTCATGGGACGGTATATTCTGAACTTTGACCTCCTAACATTTCCCTGTCTATTTGTTCAGAACTTAGCCATAACATAGACGCCTAAGTGATGGGTAAGCTCGTGTTTGGAAACGCTAACTTTTTCCATCTGAAAAACTCGATGAGATCGACGACCTACTTTACCGACTGTGCTGGAAACACGAAGTATTAAAGTTGAGGAATGTACAAAGCTCTTAAATAAACTCTGCTCGATACTTTAACGTTTTCTCGTATTTCCACTAAGGGATCAATGGAAATAAAGAACATTGCTTAAAATCACTTCGTAATATCTTTAACCGGTTGGACGTTTTCACAAGGCAGGCAGTTTTCAAGGTTAAAGGGCAAGACCCCGTTGCTGTTGGCTCAGCGTTTAGCGGGAATTTCAAGCTCGAATAATATTATTCGAGTTAATTGGACTCGTAAAGGGTTGTGTATTGATATGAAAAGATAAATGAGACATATTGAGAAAGCCCATATAGCCGTAAAAGGGTTCTGTACTCTTAGCAAAATCAAGAGTCATAGAACAATCTCAAGGATAAGTTAGGTTTTATTTGTGCATAGTTCGAGAATATTATCTATAACATTTTATTATCCAATACTTGGTGATTTTATAATTAATCGTGGTACTCGATACTGAATTTATCGATGTTACAAATACCCGAAAATATAAGTTCAGGGTATGACTAAATTAATATAAAATGACGGAAAATTTTTACTTTATATAGTTTTATATATTTTTCTGATCCAGTGCATTTTAAATGCCTTGCATTTCAATGCATCGACAATGCATAACTGCGATATACAGGATACAGTATGGTCTAAGTTCCGAGAATCGATCGCACTTAAGTTTTCATTGAATAGCACGTAACCTACCAGGCATCGAACTTCCAACTGGCAGTTCTGCCAACTTCAAACTACTCCCTTTTCCACGTTCACGATTGCCACCACCGAGACCCTATTAATATTGGCATACAAGTCTGCGTAGCCTCGACTCAAACCGGAACATTGTACAAGATCCCAATATCTGTAAGCGTTACGAATTTAGTGACAGTTAATTAATAATCCTGGAGTCTTAGTCAGGCCACACTAATGACCATATTAATTCCATTAACAGCCCTCTACCTCAATTCTATACTAGAAAACCCTTTCGACCCTGTTACAGTAAGCAGCTGAGTACCAAGTAACCAAAACAATCATTCCTTACATGTTGTACGAATTTAATCTCTTTCCCTCTGTACATATATGGGTATAGATAGATATATGTATATAACAACCACAATCCACGATGGCGACTACGTGATATTTTTCATGATAAAAATCACCTTTGCTGCGGTTGCCAGTGGCGATATGATAAAAGTAAAAGAGAAAGGAAAAAAGTACATCGACTGCACGAAGAAGACGAAGAGCGAGGAAAGGTACCTGCCAACTGTACGTGGTACTTTGCATCGTTCGGGGAGTCTGGATATTCGGCCGGAATGCAGAAGAGCCGCCTTATCATTCACCAAGCCACGTGTCTTAAGACTCACGTACCCAAGGCGCACGTAACGTATGCGATTACGTTACGATGACGAGCACATACCAGTGCAGTAGCGGCACTAGCAGAACTGCACTGGCGTGTACCTATGGACCTATGTGAGAAGGTATGACGACTGCGGCGTGAAAGGATGCTGAGAAGATGAGTGATGTGACCCGGTTTATAGTCCATCCAGTAGCTGGCAAAATCCGTGGACGGAAATAGTCGTCGGCGTCGCGACGCTCGGTGAAAATCATAAAGAGGCCTTGAGGGCTTGACTCGAGGCTTCTAGGTGTCACACGAAGTTGTTTACTGTTCCTTCCTTTCTTACTTTCCTTATTGCCGTATGTCCCCAACGAGGGATATGTGCCAGTAACTGGTACTATATGATCAGGATTGGAAGTTCACGCTAAATGACGGTGTACCTCACGAGACGGGGCTTATATGTAATTTAGTATGAGGACCTATACGGTTTATACACAGAATGTGAAAAGTGTTGGGCGAAATTCGTATGAGCTGTTTACTGCTAATTCTAAAGTGGTTCAGACAATCCTGAGAATTTTCAAAGGAACGTCAAATGCTTATGAAAACCTACCATGAGATTGGTCAAATCTTGAATAATTGTTTAATAAAATTCCCGAGGATTATATACATATAGTATATATATTTATGTTACGTTGCTTGTATGTATCTATATGAAAACGCCGTTAAAAATTTCATGACGATAGGTAGTGCTTTGTTATACCGATGGTCTGCGATTTTCGCGAATTTAAATAATTTCACCTTTACGTGCAAGGAGTTACCGGAAATTTCACCTGGCGCGAAAATGAAGCCTTGGCGACTTCTATGAAAAGTTCCTGCCGCGCGATTCGATAAAGCGGGCTGCGCCCTGGATAGTAAATCCATCTGTAAAGTTCGAGGCGTGCCACACCATTTCAATACTATTCGCCAGGCGCGAGCACAATAACAAGTGTACTTTCGAGCGTGTCGAGCAAGAAAGTCTCTTCTCTTATACTCAATCTTGGCAACTTTTCTCGCGAGAGAGAGAAAGAGAGAGAAGTCTAAATTGTGCGGATATCGCGGGGTTATAAAAGTTCCAGGAGAAGAGGGTAAAGAGGGTATGAAAGTCGTGAGTGCAAAGTTATCAGAAATCGTTGCAGAGTTGGTCGTGCGCGATGCGTAAATAAAAAATAAATATAATAAAAAAAAAAAAACGAAAAATTTTCAAACTTTCTCTTCACTCGATATAACTGAGCGAAAGTAACTTTTAAATGTCAGAAATACAGCTAATATTTTTATCGGCCAAATAAATACTCGATAGAGTACTGACGCAACGTTATACAGATTTAGACGAATCATCATATTTTCATTGATAAAGCAACGTCAGGATTATTTAACGATTTTTCTAACAGCTTTGAAGATATAAATGCGGTAAACAAAGTCCACCCGGGACATATTTGCATATTTGTATTAACAAAATGGATACTCTGAAATGCGATTTGCATTTTGAGCGTTTCATCCTTTTTGAACGGAATTTTAAACCCATCACCCTTCGCACACCGGTACTACTGCCCCCTTTTGACCTTCTCAACGTAGCCAAATATATGGCTGTTGTCGACGCATACGAACACGCCCTCGTAACACGTTCCATGATTGTCCGCCGGGTGTTCGTGATCCATGAACCTACATTACAATACGATTGCGATAACGGGGAGTAATATTAGTCATCATCGATCAAATCACATGCGTGATAGAAGAGGCAACGTCGCCGTTGAACTGTTTCGGATTTCGTAGTGCCAACTTTAATGTTTCACGTCGCTTCGGGACGAATAAATGAGAATCCATTATTCTCATAAATTATTCATATCGTCGCGAGCTGTTGGTTTCTAAGACGTCTCGAGTATCGCGATTGGTTAATTCGCGACGTAGGACGTCGCGACGTTCCCATAGGGTAATAACGTATTCCGATCGTTAACTAATACACATTACGCCTTACATATTGTCCAATTTTGAGCATTGCAAAAAGCAGACTCGTTAGCAAGATTTCTCATGGTGGGCAAAACTCTTCGTAGTGTTTTCACAAAAATAATGCACTACAACGTAATATAAACTGGAGTTCACGTGCATTACTTAACGTACCCGTACGCCACGTTGCATTACTGTTATACTCGTAATGAGGGCCAGTAGAGGAACTAAATCCGCGCGCAGGTCGAGAGCTCGACCGTACATATTTCACTGCTTCGTACACTATTCCAGAGAAGAGCTAGTGAAAAATATTCGCGTTTCGCCATAGAATTAAGCTGTCATTTTTCACGTAGATTTCCACGTTTTAACATCGCTTTGTGCAAAGAGCCTGAAACGTTTCTGAACGTCGGAAGCGTCTCGTATACTGGGCTTTAATGGCATCCTTTTATATTTTCTCTCTCCCTCTCTCACTCTCTTTTTTTATATATCACTTTCTCTGTCGGTAACCCAGAATTAGCATCTTTAACGACTGCTTTGTGACTATCAAGAATGGATAAATGCTGTCTTCACTTATTTTCAACCTTTGTACTCATAATCTATACCTATTCGTTATACACTAACGTATGTAGACGTATATAAAGTTATGTATAATTTTCAAAGCATTTCATCATTTTCGAGGTTATGTGTCGTTATATCATTTTACATGGCTATTAGTTTGCAACGGTGTCGAATGCACTTTACGATGCATCATATATGCCGACATATTAAATGGTCATTTCCCAAAGAGCAGATATAAATGTGATGCAGAGTACTTTTTTTTGTTCATTTTAATATCACAACAGGATTGGCTAGTGTGCCGCTTTATAATTCGAAATTACAAACGTGAAAAACATGTGCACGTAGGAAATCAAAATTCGATAGAGACACACGGTACATGAATTTCGTTCTTCATATTATATGAAAGCTAATAACGATCGCGCCTATGATGTTTAGTGACGATTTAAAAAAAAGACCTCAAACCGCATACGCGTTAACGTGACCGGGCACGAAAAAATGCAAGTGACTTCACGTAAAATCGATATATCGACGATCGATAAAACCAACCGCAAAAAGGCTCGCTGCTGCGCGTCATTAAATATCTATCAGATAGCCTTGGGTAAAACCCGGTAAAACTACCAAATAAAAGAGCTCTACGATAAATTTTAGCCAGGCCCATCCGAATCAATATATCGCACCAGCTGCTCCCGACGCAGCGTGCATAATTTGGATTAACGAAACTGCTCGCCATCCTTCAGCGACCGCGCAAATTTCCGTAACGTTATAGTATAGCCGTGTAGCAGATACCTATATGCTAAATATACAGTGTAACACTAGCCTATCTATCCTCTATTTACGTGCTTTATGTATCTCCTCCCTCCATCGAACTTTTAACGTCATAGTCACCCTCAATGTATATAATACACCTTGTAGATAGATCCATCACGTATTCCCGATGCGCTATCACATTGATCTGCTTTTCGTTTCAGCCAATTGTAAATCGATCCATCAACAACACACTTACGTATTACAATTTCCATTATTGAAATTTACTCATATCACACTGAAGACTTGTTACTAAATCGACGTGAAAATAATAGTCTTCAAGCAAAATTTTTAACAAGTTCGTATAATCGTACTTTCCAGTGTATATTTCAATAGTTATTATATCACAAGAAAATTCAAAGAATATATGTGTATAATCAGTAAAATATTTCTTATCCATTGCCTTATTGAAAGTTTACATTGACTTAATATTAACCTGGAAAAGTTGTCGAACGGCACAATTTTTTCAGCGAAAACATTACATATTATTTTTCATAGTATCGCATGCACCTTCTGTTTTCAAGTGTTTGGGTTTAGGTAAGTTACCACTGGTTTGGATGCTTGTGAGTGGAAAGGAAAAATCCGGAAACGTAACGCACCCCGATATTGGCAATATTGTTCTTGGCTTCGCCACCGACTTCGTACACACGTATGCAGGCTCTGGCGCAATAATGCTCGTAGGAAAAAAAAGAGAAGAAAACGGATGTCTCCAATAGAAGTCGAAAAAAAATGGCGGTCACGAACAGTATTAAAAGAAAGACATTTCTAGGTTGGCTTTCGCGTATATATGGATCGTGGAAATTACCTATAGGTACAGAGAGAATTTTTCATTAAAAATTACCGTTAAACTCACGGTAATCACGGAATATCATGGTGTTTTATAACATATTACCTATATATAATATTTAAGAGCAACTCACGAAAATATATTAAAAATTAAGCGTAACACATCAGCTTTTACTGAAGTGTACGGTAAAAATTTCGCAACTTAAAAATAAGTAGTGTAAAACTGTATCTTTCACCTTGTTGTATTTAAAAAATTATCTAAAACAGCCAAATTATCTGATGCGCTAGATTCAATTTTACCGCGAAGTGCACTACTTTTCATACCTTTGAAGTCAACCACGAAGTCAATATTTTGACTTTTTATATACTTTCCTAAAGACATCTAAGATTTTTACCGTAAAGTCTGGTAATACATCGTTCTTATTTAATTTTTTTTTATTAAGTTGGCTTAATAAATTCTTGTTTAATTTATATTTATTCGTTTTAATTATTCTCTGATATACGTGCAGAAAATTATAAATAAGTATTCGAAAAGTATAATGCAGGTGGACAGGTTAAATACCATGGGGGTCACCGGTGGCCCCCAGTAAGATAAATGCGTCATACACATTTTAAATTGTCCGTTGTAAATAGTATTTCACTATAACATGTAACGCATAATAAGAAGTCATGTTGGCCACACTGATGCGCTATGTAAAATAAGCGTGGCGTTCAACGTGTCAATAAATGTAAGTTTATTGAACAGTCTGAATATGATTTTAACGTAGAGATCGAATAGATGAGCTAACTTCAGTCAATGCAGTGCTCCTAAACAGCACCGTACGCTGTGACGTGGTTTTTGATATGGTTAAGGGTACGAAATGATCTCCCTGACCCGAGTAAGAATGTGGTGCCCAGCTGGCATGCGGATGCATGGCTGAAAGTGACGTAGGTCAGTCCTCGGTGTTATTTTCGCTCTCGGTGTCCAGTAAAAAAAATAAGTCACAACGTTTCGCAATGGTGTGAAAATATCAATAAGTTTTTGGTTATATCAGTCAAATTTCTTTTTAGTAAAACAACAGAAAATTGTACCTTGAGCGTGGGTAATTTTACCGTGGAACGCAGTGAAAATTGCAAATAACAATATTTACCGTGTACACTGTAAAATTTACTTGTAGCCAATCAAAATATCGCGTGTTATAAGCAATAAGTAATGAAATGGTAACGATGTTCCACGATTACTGGTTTCCACATTAAATTTTATCGTGAATTACATAGTAAAACTTAACGAAAAATTCTCTCTGTATAGGACCACTTTCACGGATACCGGAAGTACGCGCTGATATACTAAAACCACTTACAATTAGGAAAGTCGAAAGGGAAACACATTTAAAGCAATTGCCAGACCAAGCACAGAGTAATTCGAAACCGCTGATACAATATTTAATTTGAGTCTTAACGTTCCGACGGCAGTTGGTACCCCCGCCTATATGTACAGAACGACTGCTCGCGCACTGCACTTTCAATGAATCGAGTATATGCGTATATCTCTTGTTACGTGTACCAGTCCACGGTACTATACCTGTAGTAACTAAAATTTGCATATTAAACGAAAATATGACAGTTTTGAATTTCTGGGAATTAAGTTAATATCAATTGTTGGACCTCTTTTTTAAATATAAAAAAAATATGTAGTTACTCAATGTACATTCTTATTTAGCAGTCTGTCACAAATCCTATGATTTTAATTGAGTTTGCGCATTGCGAAAAAAGAAATCACTCAATATTCTCACTATATCTTTCAGTTTCGGGGAAGCTGTGTCAATTTTTATTATCACAGTCTATTTAGATACGTGTGGATCGCGGAGGGTGCCAGAATCGATAATAACCAAAAGAGAAGATAAAGCTGACGATCTTCATTCGATCCTTGATAGGCACGGAAATATCTAATCGATTCGCACAAGTTGCCAATTTGACAGCGCGCAAACGATATCGTAAACATATTTCGTTTGCATGGTTAATGCTAAAGCAACAAACCACAGTATAACGTAGCTTGTACTGGCTCCTTTGAACTATCAGCCTGTGGCTTGGTACTTATCAAATCAAACATAACGAGGGGATAGATAGTCAGGAAAGATTCAAAGAGGGTTCCGAAATATTTTCTATATGAGTCAACTAGGAAACGGAGGATGGGGTCGGATATTAGGGATGAAGTCTTGATCGTTTGCACAGGACGAATCAGAAGGAGGTATTACGGTAGGGTCCTTTGCGAATAGCCACCAGCAACATAGTCCCAACCCCTGATGATAGGTAGGTACGTCGAAATCAACCCCTACAGCAAAGTGCCACCCTTGCATTAATTATGCAATGATACGTATATGGGTGGCAGTGGCTAGTGCGTAGACAAACAGAGAAACTAGAGGAGTTTGGAACTAGTTTCATGTTCACGCGATAAAGGGGACGGGGTTCGTCTCGGATATACGTCATCATAGTACTCTATGAACTATATAATAAACTATACATTATGTCCTAGACTAAGCTGCTTATATCATTTACTCCCTGATCTTACCCTTTCCTATTACCCTGGGTGGTTATCCCAGTACCCACTCAGACACAAGCCTAAATGCTGAATGCCTAATGAAGTCACAATGTTGTAAGGGGATTATTACTTGCCACGGTATAGGTGTGGGTGTGTATATATATATAGGTTTTATATATACGTATATGTTATCACGTATGTAGATGTGGATGCCGAGTGGAGTTTCAGATTAAATCTATTGCTAGATGCTGTGCTAATGATAACGTAAGCGTTAAATCTTCTCCGATCTCGTCTGGCCCGCTTCTCTGCTGTAGCATCTACTGAGAGTATCATGCGTGATGACGTAACGTAATATTACGGCTCGTTACCAATTTCAAATCCTTCGGACTGTTTCCTCTTGCGGTTAAATTTGTTTTTGCTGGCTACTATATGTTATGTAAGATAGGGACTGTACTCTGTTACATGGTTAAATGCAGGATGGTTCGATTTGCTATCTGAACGTAGCTGAGGATACGTGAAGTTATAGGTCAAATGTAAAGGATCGGACAATGCTTATATATATATTTGCCATATATAGATTTACTATAAAGGGAGCAGGTCTATCTTTTTTTCTTTGTGCGATTATTAGTTTTTATCCTTTTCTTGGCTACTGATCTCTTCCTCCTAGGAAAGAGGTTCAAGGTACAAGAAGCTCGTGTCCGAGAACGAGGATTGCGGTCGGCCGATTCCGGTCTTGATAAACAGCCGATCCTTTGCTCCGCGAGGGCCATTATTGGAAAAATTAAGAGGGCTATCCATTCTGAGAGAACAAACCCACCCTGGACGGCCTCCACTATTGCCGAGGGAATGCAATGACTATCAGAAGGGTAGTGAGGCAGGGTTGCCACTTGCAACGGCATTTTTCCCCTTGGAAATGATCAATTCGACTACGACATGGCTCCGATTAGAAGTTATTTTTAAGGGAGCATAAAGTCAATTAATAGGGTCAGTAGATGTACGATACACAAATATGACCAAGTAGTTCCTAATTATAAACGTCAAGATAGAGATTATACGTTATCCGGATACCAAATACTGTAAACAATAAGAGAGTAGTGCCTATGAGTTTAGGTGGTCAGGGGTGTTATTGTGAGACAATTATTTCGGTCACGTGCCTAGATTAATCCCTTAGCACGCATTATACGTAATTTACAACCCTTAGCCAGTTGTGCCTGGAGGTGCGTATAGTTACGTGAACGAACGGGCAAAAGGGTGAATTTGGTATTTACGGGGAGGAGAGCACGTATCGCGCGCGCGCGTGTGTGTGTGTGTGTGTGTGTGTATACAAGGTTTGGGAAAAAGCAGCTCGAGCACAGATTCATAACTCAAGGGATGGGACTTAAAAAATTAAAAAGTCAACCCCTAGTCCTGTTTCACTTCGCACTCTGGTAACTGTCTTCTGAAAGTTTAGGTGTCGAGAGTCTCGAGGTAAATCTTTGCTGGGTTCGTCACGTGCACCCCAGCCAGAGATAATCCCAAGATTTCACCTTGCGGAATACATATGAATCTATCATGCTTTCACTTAGCCTTGCCTTATACACTGACTCTACGTGGAATCTCGCCTTGCGCGACGCGACCCTCTCAATTCGGAGCACTGCTCTTTCCTCCTGCCATTACAGTGCCTATGCCAGGTACCAGCATCGTAACCCTCAGCAATGTACCTACCAGAAGAGACCCTCTTCCAGTTCCTGAGTCATCCCTGCTCTGGTAACCCAACCCACCCTCCTTCGGTACAGCACAGCCCGACCTTCTTCAGAGCTCTTCCCGAAGTTCCCAACCTTCTCCACCTCATTTACATCCCTTTGCCCCTTTCAGCCCTTCTCCCAGAACTGATAACCCATACGTCCCTCTCCCTTTCTTCCTCCATCTCCTTCTGACATCCTTCTTCGTTGCTCTCGATACTTCATCCTCTTGTCCCCGTTCCCACCGCAGTGCCCGTGGCCATCACGCATTATGGAGTACGTTATTGAGGGAGCCCCGTCAAAGGTCTACTATCCGGCGCCTCGCAGGCCCTTTATTAAATTTCTAATAACGGAAATAATTGTTATTGAGATTGAGGCGAGGGGTGGCTGTTTGGTCGGTACTGGGCAGGGGAATAGGAACAAGCTGAAAGCTTGATAATTCTATTTAATGCCTAGGTGTGTACGTCTTCCATGCGCTGGGGTGTTTCGCAGTAGAGGAAGTTTAAAGAACGTATACCCATCTATGTATAGAGCAGAGAAGGATCATGGAAGCCTTCTTTGAACCCCTTAGTCCCTTTCACCCTTCGTACCCTTAGAGAAAACGAGAATCGAATTCGATAATTAGTTTCCATGGACTCTCTCTGCCCCTTAGCGATAGCCGACCCTCCCACTTCCGGCTATAAATCCCACATTTAGTAGAGGTCTCACCTTTTAAGCGGCCCTCATTTTATGCTCGGAACGATAAATCTTGAACGAACGTTTGTTCACAGAGAGCCGAATGGAGTGGCTCCGGTTCATGCAAGATTCACCCGTTGAATTATTCTTAGAGGATCGCCATTGATTCGACATCTGGGAAGACCACGATCAATCCTCGCAGGTAGTCCGAACGTTGGGTATAACCCCTGGCTATTCCCTAACCAGCCTTAACCTACTCTCTCAAATTCATCGAATTCTTTAGTAAAACGTACCGAAAATGCCAAATGTCTCTTGGACAGTAGCGCTGTACCAAAGTGTCCCTTCAAAATTCCATGAACCCAATGTAAACCGTGACGCGAGACGAATTTTCGCCATTCGGGCTATGGCGATTTCATTGGCATTGCAGATAGCAAATCGCGAGTAACATACAGCGAAGTGCGAGATCACAGTAAATACAGGTTGCGGCGTGCCATTAGCCGGTTAGAGAGGGATTCCGTGTTGCTCCATTCTAATCAACCAGTCGCGGCTGCTGCGGCGTCGGCGTCGGCGTCGGCGTCGACGTTATAGCGTCGGCGTCGGCGGCCTTGCGTAAATCAATCGCACTCACTGGAATCTCTCTGGCTGCTCCACGGGGCTGTTTTACCTAGAGAGGATTAGTTAATGGTCCATTTGCTGTATTATCAGATAAACTTACACTGTATCCGATCTGTCTAAGAGGCAACGCAAGTAATAGAATCCAAAGCAAGACAATTTAAGACCAAATCATTCCTCTTGACGATTCTATAATATCATGTATAAAATTAAAAAGTTCTCCAACAAAAAAACAATTGATTAATAATTCATAATCAATATCAGTTTCTACCACAACACAAGTACAAAACGTTTAATAAGTTGTAATTGGCAAAAAAAATACTAGACTCTCTCCTAATTCGAATTCTGACAGCTTCAGAGTTCGTGAGCACGTCGAGTGTTCCTGAAAGACCGCATCGACGTTAAAAAAAATCCCTACCGAATGCCAAAGATCTCACAAGCTTTCGTATAGTTGTTTATATATAGGTATACGCATGTACCGACTGCGATTTAAGTATTCCGCACGCAGCACGAGCGCCATTCTTGGGATACGAGTGAAATTTAAATTGGCGAGGAGCAATCGCGAGTGAGCTTGGCCAATGGGCGTTCCCTTTAATTAAATGTAGATTGTGTGGGGAATGTGATTAGTACTCACGATCTTCGAGATACAGCGAGGGTTCGTGTATACCGGAACCGAGGGGTTGGTAAAGGTATTCAACGAATGAAAAGCTGGCAGGGGTGTAGGCATTTGTGGAGGCAAAAGAAAGACAGGAGAATAAAAAAATATCTACAAAAAATCACCCAGAGGATCCATCGATCGTAAACGTTATCCGAGTTTCGTGTCAAATATATTTTGCACTTCTGGGAATCTTCACGGATTATATTAAAATCGTCAGAGTCGCACAATACTGGCAACCATTCGTCTATAGGACGGAACGATAACGGCAGAGAATGTGACGGCGATGGAAAGCGCGAGGTGAAATTGCGGAAACGGGCAGCGCCGCTGGGATGGATGGTGGCTTTTGCTAAAAATGGGGTTGCTATTGCGACGCGAACAGAAAGCGACTGGGGCTTTTCAAGGGGAGTCTCGTTATTCGAGAGCGGCGGCATTTAATAAATTATCGTGCGAGCCGGTCTATGCCGAAACTGACATTTTAACGGAAACAAAGGTGAAATAAATGCCGGCAAGTTACGGATGAGCATTGGGACAGATATATAGAGAGAGGCTGCGACTCTGGTTCCACTTACCCTAGGAATATAATACTGATATATCTCTATGTATGTATGTATATGCATATATATATATATATATGTATATGTATTATAGAGGACTCACCCAACCACCTTTGTTATTGTCGGGAAATTGGACAGTTTTCCGAGATATCGGTCCGTGCGACGAAGAAGCTTTTCCAACTCTCCACCTCTCGTGGATTTCGCAAAATATAATTTCATGGCCGCCGATATTCCTTTTCAAAGGGGTTCCTGCATATTTATGATCCTTGCGAGTTACGCTCGGTTTCCTCACGGTAACAAATCGATGAAAGAATGACACATCTTTTCGTGCATATTTTTATACATATAAGATGATTGAGAGTGTCCCGCATGATTTTCACTAACGTGTAGAGTGCATAGAGCCACGTCCATTCAATCTTTAGCATTCTTGACCCGGTGACGTATGTTATCAACATTTTTTTCGGAGGGGGGGGGGGGGTTAGTTTAGTCGCCGATTGAATTTCTGGTCAGTATAACAAGCGCTACGTGGTTTACCGCAGGAATATGGTATAAAGGGACTGGAGTTGCCAATATGAGCTATCCATCTCTCCATCTATCAAAGCTGTCTATTGTCTGCAAAGTGACAGCGTCACGACGCTGCCTAGCAAGGTGTGCCTGCAACCCGGAAATTGAATACTGCCCGCAGCGGATGACCACGTTTGCATTGCCCGAGCTTCACGAGCTAACAAACGAAACTTTCTGCGAACTTTGGTAGAATAAAATACGAGGATAGAAGAGCCGCGGGTTAAAAAAACAACGTAAGCGTCTAAAAGCCAGTTCCCAGGGTAAAGAATCAGCAGCGTTGTAAAACTTTTGGTTAAAGAAGGGGAGTCAAGAGTATAGAAACGAAGATTTGCGCCTGGAGAGGATTTCACGTTTTATACTTTATTTTTTTTCAATGACTTCCTCATTGCCCACCAATCAACTCGAGAAACGTATAATCGGATCACCGTTCGATAAACTTCGACCTACCAGTAGTAATTTATCGAAAATTACCAGACCCAACCCAATCAAGATTCACTAAATTAACAATTTCAAGAATATTTTATGTCTTTTGATTATATTACATATATATCTTTTTCTTCAAAAAGAAAGCCTATATATGCTTTTCAATCAGGTCAATCAGTAGTTATTTAATTAGCCGTTTATGCTCTCTTATTATTAAATATTTTCTTTATTTGGTTTAACCGCGAGAAAAAACCGATGACTAAAGTCATAACTCGATCCAAAGTCCTACGGTCAATTTGAAGCAAAGTTAAGCCCAGACTGAAAGTGGTAACCAACTGCGCGACGTTCAGTTTTATCGTCATGTTACGGTCTCGCCTTAGGTCGAGTCTCCGGCAGGAGTTTTGGTTACCACGTAAATGCCACGGAGCGGATAAGTTGTCTTCCCCGCTGGTTATCATTCCAACCAGGCAACCAGCAGAGACTTAGCCCCTGACTTAGCGCCATGCCAGCCAAGAGCATCCCGGCCTTGTGCTCGTTCTCCAGCAATTCTCTCCAGCAGTTCTACGGGTGGTGAACCAACTCATGGATACGAGGCAAGTGTGAGAGGATTAAGGTGGATTTCAAGCGCTACTAGGTGACTGGGTGACGATACTGGAGCCCCTAACTTAATTTCTGGGAAAAGCTCGTTTGTGGGAAACAGCACGGCATTTTAATGTAGCCTAGGATAGTTGTGATATTACCCAGCGATCCTCTTCTTGTATACCGGTTGACCTAAGAATTCTTGGGCTAATCTCGACTGTTGGTGAAGATCCGAGACCCCCGACTGGTTACCTCAAACCAACTATGATAATTCGATCATAAATTATCTAATTCTAACCTTCACCCTTTTCAACTTGCACCTTCCACCATGGCTGTCTCCATCTTTTCTCGTAAGATAACAAGTCTCGGTTAATTGTTTCTAACTTCGCGCCAAGCTCCGTGGAGCGCGCTTGCTATTTACTGTGGATAATTAATTTATACGTGCAGCACGACTGCGTGTAATTGCGTAATATTAGAGTAGGCTAATTCATCGAATTGGTGCGCTATACTGCTAACGAATCTTCTCTGACTCTGAGAAGCAAATCTGAGAATTGGATCAACGTTTTGAGAAATATTATTGAGTAATACCATTCCCATATATTATTTCGATTTCACGTAATTTTTTTAAAGGAATTAAGTAACGATGCAATACAATTAGCAATTAAGTTCAGATCGCTAAAAATGGAACATGTAAGACGGAAATAATTATTTGAATTAAATATTTAATTTTACTTCTACGGAATCTGGAGATCCTCTGCGTGTGAGAGGTTAATGTGGCATATGTGTCTTTTGGTCTCACTCTTAGTTGGATATTCATGTGCAACATTGTCTGCTCGAGTTTGTCTTCTTGGAAGTTCTTCCGGCATGACTGAGGGATACATCAACGTGACACTTACGTATTAGCACGTTCTCGTCGAGGCACTCGAAAACTGAAAACCGAAAACCCTTGGGGAGGGAAATTGACAAACAATGTCGCGTTTCTTCGGGGAATAAGAGAAGGCGGTTTGGAATATATTCTTTGATATTTTTGGGAAAGACGAAAAAAATGGGTGAATAAAATGAAAAATTTTTAGAAGGCAGGACAGAATGTTATCTTTTTAATAACAATCATTGACATTTTTCCGCGTATCACTGTCTGAAAAATGAATCAGTGGAAAACATTAATTAACAGCCGATATTCACTGACACCACAGCTTTCAGTATTTACACGATGAATAATTTTACAGTGCTTTAGAGAAAACGGCTGAACTGCTCAGTGAAATTTTCACTGAATTAAGTTTAGAGAGTTTATATAAAAATATAAGAATATGATTGATTTTTATTGCTTTATTGTTATATATTAATAGTATAAAAGCTATTTAATAGTATTGTAATCATTCGTCTGAATACAACACTGAAAAGTTCAAATAACGAGGATACTAATGATGTTCGTAATTTAATATTTTGATAAATAAGCTACTTCATTTTCTTTTGCACGAAAATAATGCGAATTGTTCCCCATACTGTCCGAGCATATAAATCAAGAGTGCTTATCAGTTTTATAAAAAATTGTCGGTTTTCCAGATACCTACAACAGTTGGTCGAATTTTGATATGCACCATTTAATTTGTGCATAATCCGAGACAAAAACTATACACGACATAAAATTCTCAGGGTGCTACATTTTCATTGTTTTTCGTAGGTTTGAAAGAATTTTTAACATGAATTTGGGATAATAACTTTTGTTCAAAATTACTCATATTCATTGGAATCGACCTTTGCCATGTATTTTGGTACGTGAAACAAATGAATATTTACCGTCTCGTAGTTTGCGAAACAATTGTCTATTTTATCGGGACAAATATTACAATATTCCAGCAGCCAGATACTACCATTTCTCTCTACCTTTATAGAACATATGCCAAAGAAAAAAATACGTTTTATCGAGTAGTATCAAAAAGTATCGATAAACTGGATAAATTACTTTATCTCTCGTCAACAGCAAGTACAATATTTAATATTATCATTTCAGAAAAAAAGTTCAAGTTTTGGTTTACCGACTTTCATTCAAACGCTTACGAATAACAATTCTCAGTATTTTTCGGACACTGAGTATACATAAGAGATCGTGGGTAACTACTATTCTTTGAAACTCGAGCGAGCACTCCTCCGGTACAAGTCTGAAGTTGGGTGGGAAATGTACTTAAAAAACTTTCCGGCTTCCACTCGTTTAGCAGAAATGAATTAGCTCGAGTCCACCATGAGATAAATTTGTTTAAACTCGCAAAGATTTGACTTTTCAGTTTGACTTTTAATTATTTAAAACGACAATTTGTTGGTCCGTCTTCCCAACGACTTTTCAGTTAATAATGAGAATTAGGTAATACGTTTTTATAATTTGCAAATTTACGTTTGTCTATCAAATTTAAGATACCTACCCATTCACTGTCTCCCTCTCTCTTGTTAGTTTTACGTTTGCAGACACACCTAAAAAGCTCGACGATTCACACAAAACATTTTTTAAATTCATTTCGTGTCGAAGGTCTATGGCAATGAACGACCCAAAAAGAGAGTGTAAAAATGAAAATTCTTTTGCATAAAACTAAAAAGTTAAATGCGTGTCAAACAAATAACGATTTACAAGTTCATTTAGTAAAGTCTCTCAATGTGTCATCCCCAATAGGATTGACCTGTTCGAATAAGAATCGATTAAATTTTGTAATTCCATTGAAGTAACACTATCGTTCGAACTTAGTTGACTTCCCCAAATAGTTTGCAACTGCTTTCGTTACTTTAGGCTGACCAGCCAAAGTTGAACGAAGCACCTACCCTCTGAGTCTCGATACCTTGTTGGACTTAGGGACCCAGTACCAGCTCACAGAGTTGTTACCTAGGAGCTAACGAGACACATGGATGGGAAACTTTCCAAGAGAATTTGGTGTCGAGATTAAAGTAAGAAATTAAAGGGTGTACGCGATAAGAAATTTTAATTCTTAATTAAAAGGTAACACTAACTGTATCATTGTTAGACAGTTAAGTTTGAAAGGAACGATAAGTCTGATGGACTTTGAATAAATTAATCGATACGAATAAAGTACAGAGTTTCAAAATCGAAATTATTAGCCAAGCTGACAATTATTAGCCGATTTCACCATGTAAAATTCTAGGGAATATCTTTAACAATTTTCATTTTTCCCCTATCAAGAGATCCCTTATACGTTCTGTCACCTAGTTTCCTAAGATCTGTCTTGCCAAGCCTTTCGATACGTTAACGAACAGGAGAGCTTCCGACGCTACGAGAGTAGCTACATAAGCTCGATCCATTAAAAGCCATCACCCCAAAATTGTATCTAACAAACATCTGGGTTTCTGTTATCTTTGGGATTTTGGAGCCTTCTACACTTCACTGCCTGGTTTGAGCCTGATGCGCCATGACATCATCGCACTACCAAGATAACCCCTCGAGTAGCACAAGGATAGAACCAGGACCACGATGTTCTTTCACTTCCATTATCGGCAGGCTTATCTCCATTCGGTTGATTGGCTCCTTGAACAACCAGGTGGAAGTATACATTCTTGAGCAAGGGTACTCCCAAACGTTTTATGACAAGGGGGATGCAAGTGTTTGCTTGAGGTACCGTCGAAGGGAGGGTACCCAGGTGCCTAAGAATCAGAAAAAGAAATCGTAACTCAAGTTATCCGTCCAGGAGGTCAGAAACCCTAAAATCCAATTCGAGGATACTGGCAGTAAATCGTCACTGACGAACTCGACTCAATAATTGCTGACTCTCATCACGCGATCCTTTCCTTCGTTCAAATGAAATTCGAAGAATCTACGGAGCCTCGGTAGTTAATTTTTTATTGGCACACCTGGAGTCCGTTTGATGACACGACAGTAGTTTCAATTGTACCATGCCAGGATTCCGGCTGTATACTCATAGCAGCGACCGTAACGCTGAATACGACAGTAGTAAACGATTTTAGGTATATGACAAGGAACAGTGAAGAATGGAGAGTACTAGTCAGACAAGTTGCATTCTGTAGAATAGGATTGGAAGGGCCCGGAATATTTAACTAAAACTTAAGAGCGTCAACCCTTCGGGATTATATGGAAGCTAAGGGAGGACAATTCCGTGGTACATTTTGTCGAAAGTGCGAAGTAGGGATAACGCAGTTCCTTTGGGGTCCCATTGAATGAGGGGTTAAAACAGTTAGCCGCTCGAACGGATGATCGAGCGGTCGACGATGCAGCTGGTTATTGATACGCTTGAATTTGTGCGTACGGTGCCGTGCATGCGTGCGTCCAACGTGTTACTTGTGGGGGATGACAGGAGTGATCTGGTGGTACCCACGGGCCAGTAAGATTTTCGGGGTAGGAGCGAATGTCATTGGGGCACTTTTGTTATGGGATACATAAGACGAGTCAACACTCACTCGCGAACGCGCCCTTGTCAGTGATTCTCCAATGTTCGTTTAACTATGTGAAACTCATTGATGTCATATAAATCGTGAACCCTTGAAATCAATTTTCCTTCAAGAAATTTCACTCGTCGAAGTTGCCCTTGCTGTTTGGCTGAACAACGAAATACGCGAGTATACCTTATAGCCTATATTAATACTAGCTACAAGCTGGCTGTCTGACACAAACGCTGGATTTAGTATTGTTCGAATGTGAGTCTTTTCACTTGACGAATCAAAAAGGCCCAGACACAAAAAGCCACCCTATAGAAAGTCCGCCTCCGTGTAAAGCAAATTGAAACATCGGAACGTGCCACATGTAGATTAGACCAACTGGCTATGTCCCTTTACGCACCCCCAACTTGCACACGCTCACTGGATTCTCTGTATACGTCACAACCTCACAGTCTGATTACTCGTACGTATAGAGAACGCGTGGACATTTTATATGCACGTATGGAGACTGTGCCCACACGTGCGGTCGGCTGAAAGGACTCGTGACATCGAAGACTATGAATAGTAAGGGATGAAACCCTCTTACAAATCGATAACGTCCTGCCGGTTCTCTCACGGGGATACATGGGGGCAAGTTGTCATTGCGTTTCCCCTATCTATACTATGTATACCAAGTGGGATGTATTAACGGCGTTAAATATTTACCAATTTTTTAAATTACTTTTATCCTTTTTCGATATATTGAATCGACTAACCTTTGTGTACGAAGGTCAATGTGCTTTCTGGACTTTACTTTATTCATTTTTTAAATTTTACATGAGATATCTGACTTCGAATTTGAGATAGGTATTTTCATATGTAGTCGCGACAACCGTACAAAGGAAATACATCAATGACATTTAGCTTCGTAAATACATTCTTTCTTAGTTATTAGAAAGATGGTGGGTGCGCATGCCGGAAAAATGTTCCTATCTTTCTTCCGTCAAAGAGGCGCACTCAGAGCAGATGGGACGCAACGTTCCCCTTTTTCTCGTCCCGTGCCAACGTGTCGCTGTACTTACTTAACTCCAGCGTTGTCTTCTAAAAAATATGATTGATCGAGAGCCTCCCCAACGAGGCGGAACATCGGTACGCCGCCGAGTGAAGAGCCCTTTGTAGGAGTACACAGTGTTAAAAAAAAGTCCATTATGCTTTGAGCAAATAGAATTTACCTACGGGGTGGTTTGTCAAGCCTTTTTTCTTTAACATGCCTATATCGGGTAACGAAGCGATGCACAATCTACTTGCGATTATCGAACGGGATCTTGATTCTCAAAGTATTCTCATACATTGGCCTTTTGTCGATTTTCAACCAAATATTATCTTTATACCCTTCACTACCCGCGAGATAACGTATCTCAAGAAGTTTATATAAGGGATGCGTTTCGTCACACTCGATTATAGGTACAGCCGCATTTCCTCCCGATGGGCCAAATTAAAGTGTCTTCCTACGCCCCTCATAAAAGTAATATCCATAGGACAAAGAAGAACCTAATGAAAAGTGTCCGGCGCACAGTGATGACGCGACGGATAAAATCTTGATCCCTTTGATGCGAATGCTACTGGAATTCAAGAGCGGTTCTTCCAAGCATTGTTTCTGTACATCTGATAGACGCCACGGGGTACGACGAATGAATGGACCAACGAATGAGGATGAGTCGAGCGACGCTGCCAGCCTGTCTCGGTGGATCAACTGGGAGGCTGGGTTAAAGGGAGTTTTCATGATTGACCCAGGCAAGTATTTGTTTCGGTGCATATATTCTATGAAATATGAATTAGCGCCAAGATTTTTCTGGTGCAATCAACATCCGCATGACCTTTAACCTCTATACCGATTGACACATCAGTCGTTTGAACTTTCAGCAAGGAATTCATAAAGTTGTAGTTAATTACGAATGATTTAAAATGGTATTATATCGTAAAGGATAAGTGAGAGTACGAGGTAAACTGTGAGAAAGGTCGTTCCTGTTTTGTGCAGCGACCGAGCAGTCCGTAGATTTGCTGCAGTTGCATTTGCCTGCGGTTACGGGCCGTTGCTCCCCCTTTTCAGTTGCTATAGCTAAACTCCATAACGTGTAACTCGACTGAAATGTGCCAGAGTGTACGCGCGGATGGCTGGCGTGCCGTCACCGAGTGCGTTTTCTGGTCAGGCAGTAAAATCCGATGACGCAGTGCGTGGCGGGACGAATGCCACCATAAAAAGTCCCATAACCTTACGCCCAGGCGGACATTGCACATTTCCGGGTGGCTGTCAACGACAGCTTTTTGCGTTTTTAAACTCAAGATATTGCTACTGGTTGATATGTCGCGTGCAGGTACGATCCGCGGTTTTCTATATGGACTTAATCTATCACCATTATTACTTTTATGGATTTTATTTCTTTTATGTCCTTCACATTTTTTATATACAAGTAGTTATATACACTTTGAATAAATATAATAGAATCTCTTGACCTCTACGGGTCAACTTCAAAGACTAGAGACTTTTTAATTATTATACTCCCGTTGTATCTGTGCTTTTAATTGTATAACTTCTTTCGGTTTTTATTTCTTGTAAAATATCACGTACAGTGGACTTGCTCTACACGTGAAAAAAAAAATCACTAGTAATCCTAAGAATTTTACACTAAATTATTTCACAGTGTCACTTATTATATAACAGCTTCTATCCAGTATAACTAGTTATTTAGCTGAAACGCACCGCCTGAACATAACATAAAAATCAAATGAACGCGCTAACTTCAAGTGGTGCTCAATAGTTGGAGCTCGATAACCCGATATGCAATGAACATGTTTCATATCAAATTCCAGTTTGATTTCGGGCATTGATTTTTTATTTTTTTTTTTCTACTAATTAGAATATACAGCTTAACGAGATAATTATATCAATGCTTAACGAGATAATTATGTCCCTAGCCTGGCGAATGTACTGTCATTTGTTACGTACGCTATGCCGAACAAATCCATCTTATTACAGACGAACGTCTACGCATTTCGCATCAATCGTGAGTATCGCATCATCTCCATCTGCCCATAAAATCGGCCGCTCCTCGTTAGCCACGCTCGTTACATTCTGCACCCTACTGTAGCAACGTTTCGTGGACCAAACGAGCCTACAGCTCGCATGTACCATGCTACCCCTAATTATTTCAGATCGTACTTAATGGGAGAAGCATAATGGTAGAATAAAGGGGTTGTAATAAAAAATGAGTAAACGTGCTACGTGAGTTGAATCTAATGAGAAATTTGCATAGGTTTCGTATATTTTTATATAACAATATATAAAGTTCCAAATCAATAGTACTGTTATTTATCGCGATACCGACCCTTATCCCACATCCTATACCATCGATGGCTCTAGATCAGTACCCTTTGTCTGGCTCTTATCGTACTATTATACGCCTGCAGGATATTATACAGGGTAAATGACGCCGAAAACTTCGCCCGAACTTACGCAACTAATCCTGGAGGGTGTGCACTGCCCTCAGGTAGCATTTGATAGCGAGTCCCGTAGTCGCGTGTCTCGTATGATCAGGCAATGTCGCGAGGTCAAATGAGCAAAAATATTCGATAACAAGTTGATCCAACTTTGAGTAGAAGATGCTTCAGGTTGTCCTGGACAATCCACAAGCGTTAGAGCTGTCGAATATTTGGACAACCTACGAGTATCGTTCGCTTAAGGCGCTGCCCACTTACTTCCGGGACAGTAAAAAAGGAAATTAGTAAGTAAAGTAATTCAGTCGATCTGTTGATCAAATAATTTATTAAGGCATCTCCGGCTACAGCAGACTTGCTCCTTTCGTCCCACTAGAATCTGTTAGGCCCAACCACGCTCACCTCGCGGTTTTTAGCCACCTCCTCTCTCGTTCCGCACCTGCACTTTTTAGATGCGTCTAATTTCTTTTACGTTGGTGACAATTACTCAAATTATTTCATATTGTATTAAAACAGTGAATAGTAAATTTTATTTCAATGTCAATTGTTAGAGGTGTCTCGCGACTTATATGGGCTGATAAAAAATATTATTCGATATACCCTCCCCCTTTGCTATTACATTTTAATATAACCCTCGATATCACATATCGTAATCGATGCGTGCAGAATCAAGAAATTGAACGTGAAACTCGTTTGCTTAAAACGTACCCCGACAAAGTAGGTCGAGCACCTGCTACTCCATTATTATAATTATTATCCCGTGTAATTTACTGTATTACTAAACGTCGTCACGACGGCTCGTTTGCCACTGTCACAATAACACTTCTGGAATTCCCACCCGTTATAGTCCCAGAAAGATTCACCGACTGAGAACAGATATATGTAGGGTGTAATAATAAATGGTCTAGTCATCAACACTTTAATATCAATCTTGAACTATGACATAAGCATACCTTACTAAGTAAATTTAATGAAATAATTTGAAACAGCGTATGCGAAGTTTGTTTATATAAAATTTAAAATTTTGGAAAAACATTTTTCCTCTCATATGCATCTTTGATGTATTATTTGTTTTCAATTATTTTTTTTCTGTACCATAAGCGACTTTGTGTTTCAGCCAGCGATACAATAGCAAAGCATACAGACTTTTTCACGAAGCATCACTTGGCTACAGGATGAGATTCCAGAGGCACTGGGTATTATTGGGAAGCGGCTTTCTACGGAGATTGCCGATCGGGGTGGTAAAGTACAATGGACACTTACTTCCTACCCTCATTCACCCCTCGGCATGACGAAACACCTTTTGGGAATAAACGTAGACCCCTTAATGCTCTGTTACACGCTTCTTCTCTTACGACGCCCTAGCAATCTTATAATTGCCAGCTCAGCCCTTGCTGTGTTTTCTTCGTCTCTATATATGTATGTGTACTTCCTAAGCAAAAGTTTCCTCTTACGGACACAACCAAACCTACATTTAAGTATCGTAAGGAAATTGCATTAGGTTGCAGTTGATGTCATTTATGGAGTAAATTGTCATCAGGGGTGATGAAGTCACCCGTTATGGATAAAGTCAATGGGAATGCTACGTTTATTTCCTTTTCATTTTCTCGCGATTTAAACACAGTGAATAATGGTTGGTCATTCCATATACATATCCATTCTCTGAAATTCAAAAAGGTTGAAACCCCGCTTTCGACGTTTCACGAAAATATCATCTGCGTACACGCGTACCTTGCAATTTCGGTAATGCATTTCGGCAGCCTATCCAATCTGCGTCAAAGCGAGGAGAGAAATGATAAAGTTACAAAACTGAGCAAGTTTAAATTTGAAAGCCGGCTGCTGGCTCTCGTATATCGATCTGGACTTAGTGTCTATGCGGAAGTGAGCGTCGTCGCGACGTTATTATCGCGAAATTGTATTGTTCTACTCCTCGAAAGTAGATTCGTTGGATCTGTGGACGAATCGATTTTTATCTGTGTCAACATTAAAATTAACATGGCGTCAAGTTGGAATAGTTGCTTAAGGCTCGCTGCGAATTACATCGTGTCTTAAAGCGTATAAAAAGGCAGAACAATAATTTTGCATAATTATAAATTACAGGTATTCGAAACTGTTGATTTTTCAACCTCAACTTCACACTCTTTGCCCAGCTGAGCTTTGTAAGTTTTTAATAAACGTTAATCAGCATACCGATATAATTGACGATTTTACATTGTAAGATCAAAGAATACTAATCAAGTGAGTAAATCTTTTTTATCATCCAAAAAATTGAAGGGTAATAAATCAGCTTATCGAGAATGACCTTAAATGGATATTTATAAAATCTTAAACTCCAATCTTCTCAAATTTCATAATCATCCAAAACGTATCTATTCACGTGGCTAAATGTTGATGAAATTGATACGTCATCGATACCCAGAAACATAATCAACAGGCTTCCCGCTTTATACCTATAGTGAGTTGCACGATCAAGTTTTCGACTTGGGTTTGTAAATTATCGATTATTCATTGTTAAACTGATGGATAATCATAATGCGAGGATCTTTGTTCCTCGATAAAAGTATTATCAATTTTGTCGAAAGTACCCGCGCGCAGAATAATTCTATAATCACTGACCACTTTATGATTAGTATCGAAAATTCATAAAGCGCTCGTTATCAGTATTCCCTGAGTATAGATATACATATATGTTGCATACGAACCCATTTGAAAATTCCCATGATCACGTATTCATTAATAAACGTGAATAGGAGGGGAGTTACATGCGTCTATATGGTGAGTAGGTAACTCATAGCTTTAGCCAGACGAGGGAGTGAAAAAATTCCCTAGGGAAACAGGCCGGCACGATTCTAGAAAGAAGAGCAAAGGCTCTTTGCCAGCAACGTAGACCGGACGTAGACACAAGCACAAAGTAGCAGCACAGAAATCGTACACTTTGCTTTTATGGTTTATGCGTCTGGCTCGCATACGTATCTATATAGATACAGAGGAATAAGATTGATATTGGTCCCGTATTTTATTGTGCTTCGGCTTTGAATTCCGATACTAGCAAACATTTTTTTTCTCTTTCTTCTGAAATCGCTCTCACCTTCCTCTGCATAGATCTTAAGGTATTATATAGTAACCTTAGACTTCTTTCTATTAAACTCTATGATATTGCGTAGCATAACGAAAATAATATATCCACGTGATTAATCCTGGTGTATCAAGATGACGTAAGATTATCCACCAAGCAAGGGTACGTTTACAGCGTTTTATCTTGATCAGACGTAACTTTTGTCGAGTCGGTTACTTTCGTGCCGCATCCAACACATAGGTATTGCGTAAGCGCAGTCCGATAAAAGTGCATTTATCGCGAGCACCACTACGAGACGGAAAGATCGTGAACTATAGAGAATAGGGGTTGTTCTCGTGTCCAGTATAGTCAGTGGAAATGTTTCAGCGCCGTAGAAAAGAGTCTCCTTGCAAGTGGGTTCCTTATCAGTATACTCAAATGCAATGTCGTGCGCGTTCTTGGAATAGAAGGAACGTTAAGCCCTTGCAAGTCGGACTTAAGCGTCCACTATTCTTGGTAAGGATACGACATGCTGCACGGCGGCTATGCTCGAGTTTCAACTGGATAAAGGAGTCGAGGGAACATACGGCAGGAGCTTATACCGGATGATATCCACAACATTCTGGCCAACTGCCCAATACCTAGAGGCTCGTTTTCACTTCATGATCCTCCTTCAGCCTGTAATGTCATTCGATTTCATCCCGACGACGGTTGATACGCTTCTTGATATTCATCGGTCCGGCCGATTCTGGCGTCCATGCTTTTGTTGGGAATATCAAAGATCATTGAATGGCTACGATGGCGTGGACGCGAATGATTTATTTAAGCGATTGCCCACCAATGTGTTCTTACTGATTTTGCCTTTGATATTTTATACGCTTCTGACGTCATCACAACAACCTGCACCTTTAATCAGAGATCAAGATACATTTTTTTATCTCCTGTCTAACCTCATTACAGTACAGTTTTGCACTGTTTATACACCCGTTGTGTAATCTGGACTCTCCTGATTTTCGTACACCTTACTCAGCTGGTCTCCCAGGAGAACCAATGCTCTAATTTATGTGTGTAGCCTCGCCAGGACGAGTTGCATCGCTTTGATTGACTTTTAACTGGCATAAAAAGGATTAAACGTCGAGCAATGTTTGATACATCCTCTAGTTCCTACCGCTGGTTTTATAGGTACTATGTTATAGAGGATATAGATATATATATATATATATATATATAGCATTCACTGTACAGACTATATCATAATTCAGCTGTGTACACTATGGGATATTACCACGTGGTTATACTGGCAAATTGAATGTTTCAGGACATGGATAGTTCAACATTCATCCGGGGCTTAAGAGGGACATGGTACTTGGTCCCAGAATGAACTCACTTACAGGACTCTCTCATAGCTCATCCATGCGACATAGGTATTCTCGCAAATAAGCACAGCGAATTACCAAGTGGAATGCACGTTCGGTAATAGCGAATGCAAGCCGTTATCGTGTTCCTGGTTGAATCTATCGCAAAGACCCTTCCTCTCCATTACCCGTTCTTTCGAAAGTTCCCTTATCGATTTCTCCTAGTATACAAATCCCCTTCAGGTAACATTAGTCACTCCGCTCTTCTCGTAGTAGGTGCTCTGGGTGTAGCCAAAGGGGGTGGGCAGACCAGCCAGACTTCAGTACGGCTATAGAAATTCAAACCACCCCGTGACGTCCTGCTCTACCTTCGAATCACCCTATACCCATTATACATACCTTCTCCATACCTATCCCACCTACCTATATCTACTTGTAAGCACTCCTGGTGACAGTTACAAACGATGCATTATCTAAGGATTGTACGAACCGGGCGGAAATAGTGAGCACCTGCGAGCTCTATTCGTCTCGGCCGGTGCGTTACGCCATCATGAACCCGTGTCAATGTGAACGCAATTTTCTCACGGATTTTTTTTTCACTTTCCTTCCCGAGGGACGCTTTTCCGACTGAGGGACCATTTTTTAATCTCATGTCCTCTCGCAGCATCTTTTTAAGGGACACGAGGACCCAGGACCTATATATAATATCCATGCTCAAGAGGATAGCTGACGAGGCAGATTCACCTTCCTCTGGCACCTTCGGTCACTCCGCAAACGGATGAGGTCGATCGATCACGAATCCGGGACGCCGTTAAGGCTTATTAAACTTCGTCGATGCGGATCTCTCCCGAGAACAGGCACTCTTATGGGATGGGTATCTATAGGTATATATTATAGACGGAGACCACAGAGGCTTCACTGACTCTCTTTCCGCAGCAGCAGTGCACCGAGTAAATATAAGCGTGACGCGAATCTTGGCAGCAACTGCCGACGCTTCTACACCCACACTCCATCCATTACCGGGGCCGAACAGGTGTGCGTATTATTGCTACCAGCTACCCGCGGAATCCGCAACCGCTTTGCGACGAGTACCATGTACTTATATTTTTTTGGACTGGACTTGAATTTGTCGCAGACACGCATATATACGTTGAAATGCCGAGTTTCTAGAAATATTTACTGACTTGTATACACCTATGGGCTATATTGACCCGAGATATCTTGTGACGTAGAATTCATGGTACTTTAAATTATATAGATATCAGTACACCTGGATATGAATAAATAATTAAATGCAATACGGGGCTAAATGCCGAAATCATTAATGGAAAAGTCATTAGCTTATGATTGATCTTGTTATTTTACAATCAATATTGAGTTAATGCTTTTTTTTATTATTATATTCAGTATTGAGGTTGTGTAATCAAATTTGTAAAACCTTAGGGATATTTTTGGGGTTACCCTGAAGTTCGTGACGGATCATACCTCAGGAAAGAAGCTCGCCCACCTTCTTCTGGAACAAAAGTTTCACTGTTAAATACTAATTTGGCCAAAACTCTCTCGGGTATTGGGATTTGCTCGGAATGGTAGACGCCCAAGCCCTAGATCCAATCCCTTCCTGCCTGTCTGTTCCCCGTGGACCTCATTGATCTTAGGGTTCAGATACCAGTAATTACTCTCGCATTGTTACCAATCTGCTAATAGATCGATAGCCGTAGTCGATGCTGTATTACGATTCTGAAAGTGTTATCTCAGTCTTACCTAATCCGTGAGAACCAGTTCGTTCTATATATTTTTTTCTTTTTGCCCAGACATTTTTCTTGGTAAAATTATTCTTTATTTTTTTTTCCTATGCGTCACGCAGAGTCATTAATACGAACTCGCCAATGTCATAAGATCATCGGGCAATCATTGCAGTCAATTCGATGCACGCAGCTGCCATGAATTAGGGATATTTCCTGCAAACAGGGGGGTGAAGTCAGACGGTCGCTTGGGTTCACGTAATAAATATCGACCCCTTCTTTCCACGTGGTGTTACGATATAGCTAGAGTACTATGCCGATAGGGGGATGCTAGGTATACTGTCCAACCCTTCCATTATTGACGGACACCCTCGATGGGGATTGGTCACGGCACGTTCAAATCGATATCTTTATTACGAGAAGAGTGCGCTTCCCCGAAGGTATCGCATGGTCGATGGCGAATAAACCTTACAAAGGAAATAGGAAATCGGAAATGGAACATGGTATCTCGTAATTTTCTTTTAGGAAAAACCATTTCTTTATTGGAGTGTCATTTTCCATATGGGACATTGCTATGTCTTTTCATCTTGCTTCTCCATTATTGTGCTTTACTGTAATTTGACTAAAATGGAAAAAAAATAGAAGAAAATCTCCAACATCCAACAATCAATTTTCGAATGAAATCTTGTCGATTTATTAAATTTTTCATTCCTCGATGGTACAAAAAATACGACACGTCACTCGAGATGGCGAACGATGTCGTCGAAATCCATGCCGCAGGCCATGGATTATCTCTTACCGATAAGAGCCCATGAAAACAGCTGAAGAAAATACTTATTTGAATATATAGGAAACACGACGTATCCATTTATCGACTATAGGTTCTGTTTATATACGTATACTGTACTATACGTATTCATACGTTGTACTCCCTTGTATATTTGTCCTGTTGTGAATTTACCTTTCGAACCTCTAGAAACTCGCGTGTCTGCTTGCTTGCCTGCCTCTATTTCTTATGGTCATTTTTTCTTCTCTCGGGGATAACGGCGATGTTTTCGAAAAGACATATTTCCGACAACGTCTTTGTATGCGATACGTGCTTGTTGCCTTGGGTAACGTGAGTTTCTTTTTGTTTTTCCTAATCCTTAAGTCATTCCGAGATTGCCGAAAGGTACCTTGCGATAACAACGATATCGGGAAGTCGGAACGTCGACAATCTCAGCAGTTTGATCAACCGATAGAAATATTTAATCGCGACGTAAAACAAATTATGAGTTGGCCTTTGATACGGAAAGTCTATGGTTTTTATGGCTTTTGAGCTGTTCCGTTGGGTGACGTAAAATATAGAGAGTGGAAAAAGAAATAGCAGCAAAAGAAACTTTGTTAAAACGTATTTGAAACAGCACGAACGCCATAGGGAGACTGTTTGCGACTGCGCGGGAGGAAAAGATGTTATGAATATTAAGAGGATACGAGATGCTGCCTGATATGACGAATATCTCACCGCAAAATTGATTCCCATAAAACGACGACCAACTTCTACCTCGTTATATCGACGTTGAGCTAGTTTGCCTTTCCCATCGCAGCATCTACTTTCTGTTGGAGTACTGCCTTGAAAATTCATCGCGTCGTTCCTGCCGATGTACGAGCTAAAAAATGCCAAAACGAACGATTTTTTACTGGATGAAAAATCATGACTGCATGGTGACTGTACCTATGTTAGATAAGTACTTATATACCCGTACTGTGTATACATACGTGAATATATCCTTATACACTATCTAACATGAGTAGCTTGTCGAACAAAATGAAAGGCTGAACTATCTCCTATGCTAAGGTAACTTCAACGTCCCTTTGCCGTGCGCTCATAGCTGAGTTAATTAACGTCACGAGTCGAACTTTGGTGCCAGTCGAAGCAGTCGTTGGATCAAAGCGTGTCGTCGAAGGGAGAGGCACTCCTGGCGTAATTAGAACGTACGAAAAACATTCCAGGACGGGACATTCTCGATTTCCTCTTCACTCTTCTACTTCCTCCTTCCATTGTACCTGCATCTCTTTTACTCTGTTTATCTCTCTCTCTCTCTCTCTCTCTCTCTCTCTCTCTCTCTCTCTCTCCCCCTCTCCCTCTCCCTCCCTCCCTCCCTCTGCGCCCTCCATTCTGTTCCATATATTTACTCACCCTCCTTTCATTTTCCACCCTCTCGTCATCATCTCCTAACCCTATAGATATTCTCCTTCATGGTCAGTACGATACATGCCGGTGGCCTGCAAGCCGATATCTGATCGTCATCCGACGTCGACGAGACTTCGGGGGAAACTGGCAACATTTCCTGCTCGGTAAAACTAGGCGTCCCTCAGGAGCACCCTCAACGTGCGCGACGATTGCGTCTCTACGTTGCCTCCTCGTTGCCTTGCGTTGCGCTGTGGACCACGAGCTACGAGCTACGAGCCACGAGCCACGGGGGTGGCGCGGAACTTGATGGTGGGGACGGTTAAAGCCAGCGGGGGCGGACAGGCGCTCGGCGCCGATTCTGCTCCTCAGTCGACGTCAAGCCGTCGCGACGTCTACCTATTCCCATTGTCACATACTCTAAAACCTTCGATATCGCGTGTTTCGAACGCCAGCCGAGCGTGCCCACCACCTGTTCGCGACAGTGTGCTTTTCAGTTGGTTTAAACTACCTTTCTGCTGGAATACTAGGAATGTGTTAGGTTTCAACATAAAATTAAAACACTCTAAACATTACGGACTATACGTTAAATATAATAAATTATACTCGCGGTGCGGTCAGACTTTACGATAATATACGCGGAAACCGCGATAACCTTCGTACGATTAACGTCACTTGACGTCGTTGCACTACTTCGACGATCTAACGTGGTGGCTTCGTCGTGCTATTTGGATTATTGTATCAATGCTTTCTCAAGGATGATTCGAAATACGAGAATCCTCGTATGGGAATGCCTCGTGACGATTAGACACTGACAGTGCTTCAGGGTAAAAAAGGTACCGCACGCCATTGGTACCGCGTGTGCTAAAGTTCAACGTGGTGGGAAGCAGTGAAGGACTGGTGTATTGTTTTGTGCGATCTATCACATATTGGATTATGATTTTTGGGTAGGTACTTTTTTCTTTACGTTTTGCTTGGTACGTTAAACAAGGAGGCTAAAGTCATGCGATCTGCTCGAGAACGTTTTACCATACTCAATTGTCAGTGAAAGATTTCAAATCCCAATGCTTGTGCGTGAGAGAACACAATCATGTAGAAAATATAAATAATATAGAATGTCACGTGGCAAATGAGTATATTGCGATTTTATTTATACGAATCCTTATAAATACTAAATTCTCGATCGACGTACTAACGACGACTTTTGCCTTTCGCTCGGACTTATCGCTTCTGCGGTGTTACCAGTTTTTTTTTGTTGTTGTTTTGTTTACCGTCGCAGTCAATAAGAAATCCTATTTCGCCATGTGAGATCTTATTACGCATGCACTCGACCATACGATCAGCTTGCGTAGTTTATTTTAGCCTTCGGTCGAGCAAGAA
This sequence comes from Calameuta pygmaea, assembly GCA_031762395.1. Taxonomy (NCBI): domain Eukaryota; kingdom Metazoa; phylum Arthropoda; class Insecta; order Hymenoptera; family Cephidae; genus Calameuta; species Calameuta pygmaea. The sequence continues at coordinate 393,429 of JASANN010000060.1, read as the reverse complement.
AGACGTTTGTCATGAACCGCGTTATGCGAGGTGCCATATTCATTGGACGGTTTTGCAATACGTCACGAGGTGTATTCTTTGTCTTTATATAATGCACAGAACAGAGTCTGCCGTCGTAACGCCAATAAGAAAAACTTTTGTTTCCTTCCATGAATCGATAATACTGTTATAACTAATGAAATATATGTACATATAAACACGTTCCGGCACCTTCTTTCAAAATAAATACCTACAAGTGCTCTCTTCGTGAAACGAGTCTCTCTGGTTCTGTACTCGTTATTCGACAAACCGAGTACATCGCTATCAATTCTTGGCTGCAAGGTAATATCAGTATTTGATGCTCCATTGCGATGGAATTACGAGCCGTTGACACAGCTGGTCACGACTCTTCGTAAAATCCCATTAGAGCACGTGGCATTTAGATCGTCATATTTTGCTATACAGAGAAACGAATGAGAAAAGCGGTCTGAGCTCGCTGCTAGTCTGCTATTATGGATGACCTACCATTTGGTAAGTTGTCTTCGTTTACGGATATACATATATACATATATGTACCACGTCTACTATATGTATATATATATATATTTAGCCATATTTTCTCGATATTCGAAGAAAGACAATATTTTCTTGTTGAAAGGTAAAAAATATCAAACGTTGTAGGTAAACATGACAGGTGCTTGAGCTTAAATGAGAGTGTAGGAAAATAAGTGGAGACTCGAAGTCCTTGTAATGTACATATGTCTTAGGTTTACGAGCGGACATTTCCTCACTACGTTTACTTCAAAAGTCTTGGCAAATTGAGTAGATCGAACGTGGAACCACTAACGAAGATAATTCTTTGCAAGTGTGACAAAATAGTTTCAGTCGCTCGTTACATACGGATTGCTGTTAGTGCTCGGGTATTAATCGGAGAAGAGTGGGGAGATGGGAGAGGCGCTCACTGCGATAACCCTGGAATTATTTCTCCTATAGGATGAACGTAGTAGAAGAGTGCGTTACTCCGAAATAAAAATATGATCCTCTCTCTCTCACACACACATATACACACACACACTCTCTCTTTCTCACACTCTCTCACTCTCTCCCTCCATATACATATGACTTATACATCTATATATAGATATACAGCGTGTATATACTTGCACATGTGCCAGCAATGTCGCCGTCTACCGATGTTACGGATAACAGAACGTACTGAGCCGTATGGAAAGCTCGTAGATTACTTTTTCAAAATGTCGCCGCTTTTCGGCAAGAGCGCATTAATGCTCACGGCTGTCGTTTATCACTGTTATGTAAGAGGGGAGCCCAGCATGAACGTGGTCGATTTTTTCGGCCAAGATTGGTATTTCCGCGTGCGTTTTCGGTCTGTGAAATAGTTGTCATTGTCGAGTGATCGCAGAGCGTAAGAATGTTTAAAGTTATCGTTTGGAGTTTCATGTGTATAAGAGTCGGCGGAAAGACTTTTTTCTTCATTGATTGATTCAGTCGTGTGCACGTAGGACTGCATACATATGTAGTTAGAGACACGTTGAATACTGTATATGAATACTGGGCCGGCAGTTCCGTAACTGCATCAATAACCTGAACGACGACGGCGACTCGGAAATTGAAATTTCAAAGCGCCACGATTCATGGAGTATTTCAGATACGGTACGGCACTGCGTCCAGAGGTTCACGACCTGTGCTCCCCGTGGTTCTATAATTAAAGAAGCCAAGACAAAAAAAGAGAGAAGAATCAAAGGGAAAAATGTGTTGGAGATAAAATAAAGGGGCGATATAGTCAGGTCCTCGAAATACCTATGGCTTTTCCTTATGACTTTCTTGGCTGTGTTGATAGATCTTTTAACTAGGATACGTTCGCGGGTTGTTCTACTTACTATACCGGATGACTCGAAGGTCGGATAACGATGACTGACGATAACTTGTCACTGGTTGTTGATAAGCGCGTCATTTGGTAAGTTCTGAGGAAATTTTTTTTTTCCCGACACTAAACAGACAGTGAAGGACGGAGAGAGACGGGAATAGAAGTGTCGTTAACGATTGTGCCGAGTGAAAAAGATAGAAGAAATAGAAAGGAAGGTGGACAAATTTATCATTGGTTTACGTTTCATTATAAATATCTCGTGGCGAGTCGTACACTTGTCAGAGACTCGAAGTCTGTCCGAAGTCGTCGGACTCGCGTTAAATTACGTTCTTGACAGGAGGTTCGCGCGGGATCGATTAATTGCCGAAGAAACACAGCTGGAGCGCTGGGCATAATCGTGGATACCGCGTGCGGGGTTATCATCGTGTAGACTCTGAGATAGACGTTTCTAGCAGACACGAAATCACTAAACTCTCATTTACGTAGCAAATCTAATTCCGATTTGAGTCTCGGACCACGTTCTCTCTTACTGGTGCACCTAACTAGAGTTTAATGGTGCCTTCCGCTTCGGAGAGAGTAAACTCTTGCTGGTCGCCATTAACTGGCAAAAACCTAGTTTAAACCTTGTTTAGAGTGACGGCGAGGGTGGCAAATTAGTTAATTAGTTTTGCCAGGGACGACGTACCGTTTCGTTGGTGGACGTTCCTACGAGGGTGGATTTTTTTATGGAAATTAAAAAAAATATATATTTGCAAGTTACTGGGTATCTGATCTATTATACTCAATAGGTTAATCTTGAGTAAATATTGAATGATTGATTAGCAGAGATTCGTCTGGTAAAACCGTTGGCTTCATTCTGAATGACGAATCCTTCTTGTTTGCTTTTAATATACCGAGAACCTTTCGCTCGAGTATCAAGTTTTCAATTTTCAAGGATTTCAGGCGGTAATCCTTGAAAATCAGAATCCTTTTACCGTTTCTAGGAATGCTCGTTCAATAGCATTTGCATCCCTCGTTCGTGTCCGACCCTAAGGGCATTACTTTTAGAGCGCACATCACTGTACATTCGAAGCTTAAATCCATTGTAAAAGCCATATAAAGAATGTATACTGGTCCCCGCTAACTCGCAAAGTGCACAGGCTGAACTTGTAGTCCTCCTAAGCCGAGCTCAATCACGAGAAATATGAAAATGTTCAATTCTCTCTCAGCTCACGATCCAAGAATATATAAGACGGGCCCTTATCGGCCATAACGAGCGTTAGCCCCCGTAGATCGTCAGGCAGAGGATGATTATCGCACCGAGAGAATTTCTTCTATCTTAAAACACCCTGTACCTATTACCCAGAATATTATAGGAGCTAAGCAAACCAGCTAATGGGTCCCACTGTTTTAATTCTATGGGCTAAATATTTCTTGAGATAAGCAATCCGCAGTCAACCCTAACTGTGATATTGTACGATTTCACCATCTACATTGCCATTTTACCCCCAAACCTGATCAATATAATAAAATTAAAAATTGATATCATCATGAAAATTATTTCTTCCATTTGACAGTGATAATCGACGAACTATGGATTTTTCGCGAAGGGTTGGCATTTGGTTAAGGAAGAGGGAGAAAGTGCTGAAAATGCAGCGCCTACTGTCGTAGGGATTTTAGGCGAGTAGGTGGAAGTAGATGAGGATACCGTGGACGACGTCTGACTATACGTAGAGAGTGGAGCACTTCGCTTCCCACGCAAAAATGCTTACGTTGCTTCGGTCGAGTAGATAGCGACCGAGGTTGCAGATTTTTCTTCTTTGCACGCGATGTCCCGTCGTACATGTATGTTTAAACAGGAGTGCATATACGTGCGCATGTACGTGGCCGGCGACATTGCCATGTAAATGGGAGAATCTGACGTGCAGGAAAACGTGCTTGAAAAGAGAACCGTAGAAAAATCTGATAATTATTCTGAGAGTAGTAAAAGAAGAGGAACGGTAAAGTTAACGAAGAGTCTTAAAATTGCATCACTAGGGTCGATGATGCTTGCTCAGTTTTCATCAGGACAAACCGAATACTCCCGGCGGTTCGGAACGAGGTAAAAATGAAGTCAAAGGCGAAAACGCTAAAGCGCTTTTGGATGGTAATGCAATGGCTGTCCCGCGAAAGAAAATATTTCAAACGGGACATAAAAATTTCATTAGGCAAACTAGAGCCTTCTGCAAGAACGAGGGGCACAGGTCTCTGATCTAGGTGGAAATGCGCGAGGAGCATAGTTAGAGTCTCCGAGTGGTTGTATCTATGTACTGTTACCTTTATCGTGTCTCCAACGCAAGACACAAAATCTCGGGTACGAAGTAGACAAGGATCTAGGCATAATCATAAGCATAAAAAATAATATTTTCGTACATTCAAATTCGCAAATTTCACCCAGCTACCAGCATGTTGCCAAGCGACCCTTATCCTTTGTAATTCAAAAGTTGCAATTCGAAAAAAAACCTAAAAATCAAATAAAACCAATTTTTCACGGAGGCACGTATTTTCGATATAAAAGAATACCCTCGGGAATTATATCGTGAATCTTTTATATTAACGCACGGCTTCGCGTTAATATAAATAGAGATCGGACCTGTACTTCAAAATGGCGTGCTACACGATTATATCTAATTGTGCAGCTCTCGACGTTACGAAACGAGCTTCTTGGTCGGATTAACGTTATACAAGGGTGCGCATCCCGTACGTCAGTGTATATATACTCCGAGGGTAGTAAATTATCCAATTGAAGGCTTGCAAAGTCACTGCTCATTTATTCCCGTGAAAATCCGTGGGACGGTGAATACAGAGAATGAAAAGTCACGGGAGGTCTAAAGCGCTTCTCCGCTTCGGTAGAAATATTTGAGGCGGGAGAGCACTTATCCGAGAAGCAGGGCAGAACGAGATTTCCGGCATACGACCTCTCATCCCCCCCCCCCCCCCCACCCCTCATCCCACCTCTCCACTTTGCACTCCTCTTCGCTATGAACCAGCCCCTCTCCCATGCACGGCTAATTTGTACGCGTGTAACGAACACAGCGTGTACTAGCCTTGCCTCATTATATCTAACAAGGGATAACGACATGGGTTCCAGGTGTGCGGATATATGCGTGAGGATTGCGTTTTAACGGGGCCGCGAATCTGCTCGGCGAATTTTACCATCGTCATGAATTCGCACTTGAAAAAAACGGGATGCACTGTTATATGCAGTAATACCTGACTCCTTCTGTCGATATAACCGATACCAGCGCCACAGCGGCGAACGGGCGAATATGAATTTCAAAATCAACGACGCGGCAAGTTTATTGCAATTTATGCGAGGAGTAGATCGCTATAATGTCGGTAATACGGCACGATAAACAGATGACACGGAAACCATCTAGCACTCCCTGTGACATTTCTACAGTGTGTATATGCATCTGTACACATACGAATCTGCATACCTTAGTACATCTACCCTTACACGTTAGCGTATACGAATGTTTGCAATGGTATCGAGCGAACCCTGGAGCTACCTCTGTATACGTGGGAAACCTGCCTAGAGAAGTCTAGCTTTCAGCATTATCTAGTGCCTAGTAACAAAATACTCTTTAGCTTGGTAGCAAGAGTGGACTAGTGAGTGAATAAGCACTCGTCCATCCCCGTGTTACAATAAGCACTTACGAGTTATTTGCTAGGTAGTAACTTGTGCTGTATTTCATATAAATATACGTGCGAGCAGCTCAACGAGGGTTGGTGATTTAATCCACGTATACTCACGCATCTACGTACGTCGAATAACGCGAATAATTATTGGCAGGTCAGCAAGGCAAAGTCTCTCGTATGGGGTAGCTGGAGAATATATCGTCTGCACTCTGCATATAGTCACGGCTCATCCCACTGTTAATTATTATCGACAGTTTACCTAAACTCGCCCTGACTTTCCCTTATCATCGAGCTCGTGAACGTTATCGAAGAATTTTCAATGATATTACTCTGCTGTAGGTTTTTGACGTTTATCGTCAAACTTAACCTAAAAAGGAATTAAATGAAAATATTGTACATTGCAATTATCAGTTTCAATTAAAATACACACACACACACATATATATATATCAAGTCCATATCACTAGGGTTATTTAGAGATGATGAAGACTCAGTATTAAAGCACCAAATTACTCTTGAGAATCTGTCCGCCTGATCATTTATATGATACACCTTGCCAAGTTTACTAGATTGCCAAAGTCCACCTGCTCGCTCTTAACAATCTTATTTCTAACATCAAAACAATCCATAGAACATTTTCTAATATGGAAAACATACACGATCCAGCATCTATTCTTTATGTCAGTTATACAGATAATGTAAACGACATTCGTACTAACGGCAAGAGATATTATTTATTCGATACGAAGGTTCTGAAACACCAGGTATATTTATTTTAACGATAACACTTGGTATTTTTAAAAATTTACTGTTCGCGATCCTTATCGATGACAGTTGGATTCGCATGCTCGATGAGACGAAAATAGCAGAGCTCTATAGGTGGTTGTCTGACTTAATCCACTTAAGCTGCTTAATCCCTATGCAGCTGCATGAAATATTTACCGTGCAGGTATAGAGAGAAGTTGTAAGTATCCTCTACGTAGAAGCGGGAAGCCTTAAGCAAGAGTTGCTAACTCCGTCGGAGCGATATAACGAACACATGTTCCGAGGCAGGTCTACATAATCCGCAACAAGCTATATGCACTTATGTTTTGGCGTGGATTCTCTATATATTATTTCTCTACGAACTATCTAGTTCCCTATCGATATAACATAACCGAACGAGAGCCATAACGTTAAACGAATATACGAAATTTTTACCGCCTGCGGAAACCACAAGGTCCGTCTGCCGTTGCTGGACACGAGTGAACACTGACTCTGCTATACCGTAACATGAATTCGAGAAGAGGCTTTCCAATATCCATTCTATGTCCGCCAATAGTCAGATATATATATATATATGTATATGTATACGGATCAGTATCGGTATATTCTTCTTTTTTGTAAACGGCTTACGTTGATATATCGATATACGGATGGTTGTAAGGAAACTGCCGTTTTCTTCGCTCTTGTGACTTTGGGATATATTGCTCGACAGATCTAAGGGGACAAAGTTTGGTGTATCGTTGCAAATTATATTTAGAAAATACAATTTTTTATTATGTAATGATAATCGAAATAGCCTTTAATAATGTTTGTATATAATATTTCATTTCTTTTACGAATCATTCGTAAAGTCGTATTTAATATGCGCTGTAGTGTTTTGTACAGTGAAGCAATTAATTTTTGTTGTTTCGATTTATTTATTTTTTTATATTCAATATATTCCATAAAGTGTCATGCAAACTGTACAAGAGTTGCACTCCGTTAGAAACATATACGAGAGACTCTCCGCTCCTCGAAGAGCATTGTTTATCAAGGAATACGTGTCGCAGCGCCACCCCATAGATTTGCAGGGTACCACAGTCGCCCCCATCATGCTTGCATGAGACGCGCTATGAATTGCAAATGCGCCCGTATATGTAATATTGGCGGTCGCTGATCTGGTCTCTCAACAAGTAGCTTGACCACGAGCGCAACGGAATCCGTACAAAACGCGCCGGTTCGGGAACTGCTTCCAGCAGATCAGTCAGTTTCTTTGTCCTTAGTGCCGTTTTATTTTTTTTTAATTGAAGAATCTATTTCCGCTCTGCTTATGTCGAGGGAATTGAGGGGAGTCGAGTTTTCTCAGCGTCTGAAACGGCGAATTTATGACGGCCAGTACCTACCTTCTAGCGGAATGCGAATTTTCGCATTGTAATTTCTGTTACGATGTAAAAGCTTGAATGCGGGAGTTATGGGAATAAGTTGAAACCAGGACGTACGAATGTCAGCCACTTCCTATTGGATCTCTGGTGAATATAAGGCATTCCTACTCTCTGGTCTTGCGTTTCTTTCGCGTTATTTCGCAATTCTGAATGTAAACGTAGACACGTATTTATTTGCACGCGGGCCATGTTACGTACGTGTACATTTGTTCTCGGACTGCGAGTTTTGTGTGTTCCAGTGCCAGTAGTAGAACTTACGTGATGGAGTTTGTACACGTGCGTCTGAGGAAACGACCAAGACCACCGGAAATGCCAGAGGCGTCGGATTTCGTCGCGACGGCGCGTAATTGTTCGTCAATTTTCTCTGAGACTGTAAGAAATGTGGATCTTGCCTGATGCAGAATCTATTTTTTTTCAAGGATTTTTTGTGTTAACAACAATGTTGTAATTTGATGTATGGATAAAAAGATTTAGTGTGCTGACAGTGGTGAGCTATAGCTAAATTCAAGTCGCATACGCTGCAGTTTTTATTTGTGCATATAGATGCTTTTGTTGTACCTAATGCTGGTTATTCACGTGATGGGTAGAAGAGAAAATTATAGTCACGTTATAATGTAGACAGGTCAAATGATCGATAGAGCTGGCTACTTGCCTATTGAGGACATATCCGTTATACCAAAACCTAGTTATTGAGTCCTACCTTGGGTAGTGTACCAAAATAGTTACCATTATGCAGCACGATCGATTCTTCAATATAAACTTCGATTTCTTAACCGTGTGCTTCGTGACATACCACGGCACGTTTATAAACGAGTTTCCATTACTGAAATATAGTCATGTCACGAATTATTGAAATCCCTTTGACACGTTTTCACGATACCGGCTGGACATGTCGTTAGGGTATACTTGTGAATATGCCGTTTTGTGCGTTATATAATTAATGACATTTTTGTCTATCTAACAAGTTTAAAAAAAAGTGTACAAGCGACTACATAATGAAAATAATACATTGCACGTAGATTAAACACATTTTAATTATTCATGTCATTTGAAATTTACATGAAACAGGATTTTGAAAATAAATGCAAGAGAAAATCTCATAGTGCGAGTGCCGACGGGTTAAAATAAAAATCCTGCGTATTAACGCACCGTCCATAAACCATTGACGTTACAGCGAAAAAACCGTGTGAAAATCAAACCAGTTTTAGTAGAAACACCATTTCTATAGTAAACTGTAGAAAGAAGAGCCGTAGATATATCGTTCGAGCTACCGCAGGAATTTACGCGACCCGTAAAGCCAAGCACTTTCCGTTAAACGAATCTCTCGTGCTCAGTTAAAACCGGCAATCGTGAGGAAATTGATCGGCGCCTCGAGCCATGCAAAAAATCATGATAAAATTCAGTTTTCCGCAATGAAATTTTCTCTGCAGCAGATTTTCCTCTTTCTCATTTTCGTTCTATTCGTGCATTGCGGCTCGCAAATTCAATCACAGGTTTTTAAGAGCGTTTGAATGATCCGTCACGTCTTTGCGCATGCGCGCCACAGTGGCGCTCTAGCGGGCACTCAGCGAACGAGGATGCGAAACGAAACAAGAGTGGTTGAGATCGACGCGACGGATACAGCATCGATAAGTAACGTCCCAAGGCGACGATGCGATCATAAACATAAACTATCAACGGTGCGTGAAGTGTGTTTACTGTCAGGGGCGTTTACGTTACGCAATGCAGCAGAGCATGGGGCGCCTTATCTCTATGGGCGGATTGTATAGCTTCGTAGATTATCACATGCTGGCCTTACCGTACTACTCGACACCATTATGGGCTGCACGCCCTCCTCTCATATGCCGGCGAAATACATTGCTTACAAATAGGAACGTAAATTTTTATAAAGGTTGGGAGCCACGTGCGGTTGGGAAGAAAGTGCGGGGGTGTTATCGAGCATTCTTTCCGGTTCGGCGTATTCCTGTGGTTTCTCCTGGGACGCGAGGCTCCGGAAAAAAAAGTCTGTGAAGGGTCGAAGAAAAAAAAAAGGAAATATATAAATACGGAAAAATAAGATTTCCTGCGGGGCCCCGATACGTTTGGTTAAATCCGCTCGGGAACTTCACCACCAACAATCTTCTACTCGATATCGCCGTCTTGTCGTTTCCCTTGTGACAGCGCTGCAGCTTCTTTGCTCATGGTATGTAATTCATGATCTAGATACTACAACGACGCACAGTTGGCAAGAGTGTGCAGAAATCCAAGTGGCTCTAGCAGGGAAGAGGTTAGGTTGAAAGGATGGGGGGTAAGTTAGTATAGAATGGGAATGAGGAAGGAAGGAAGGAAGGAAGGAAGGAAGGAAGGAAGGATAGAGAAGAGGAGAGAGTAGATTGCTATAAAGTTAGCTGGTTAACTCGACGAAACAACGGCACTAAGTTAGCGCGTGAAGTTAGCGCCAGTTGGCACCGGCGGTGCCACGGGTAGGACACGAAACAGCGTCTCTAACTATTTCATTGTTTCATAATTGACGCATTTGTGGTGGCGCCGTTATGCATATCACTATGGAAGATCGATATGTTACGGATTGATGAATATATCTATAAATCTATGTGATAATATTTGATATTATGAAATTTACCATTTACTCAATATTTTCGTTACTTCCAACGTTTTTTTATTCGTATCAGCTAACAAATGTCACTGTTATACCAACTACGGCTCGAAATACACAGAGCAATCACAAATAATGCGAAGTCTCTGAAAATATCTTATTGTATCGAAACGTTTGTATGATTTTTCGATAAATATTTTCAATTTCTGACATTGAGAAATTACGCTAATAAATTAATCTCTGATAATAATATTAATTTTCTCTAGAATGTCACAGTATAGATATACGCTACGGTACGTTGTAGAAATACGTAATGGATACTCGCGATAAAAAGTCGATTCCGAAATTGAATCATGATTAGTACGCGACTCGATTCGATTTATGTAAATCAGTTTGACTACGATCTCTACATTTCGCATTATCGGTAGCAAATTCTATTCGCGAGCTATCGCAGCATAGGTGGCAGCTCGGCAGATTTGCATCCATTGTCGGCTGGTCAATTTAAACACTCTAGTATTTATGTTTAATTTGCCGAGCTGTACATTTTGTGCTTCGCGGGGGATACGACCGTGGGATGTCCGGCTAGTGTGGTTGGCTGGCTGGTAGGCAGTTTCTATGGGTGACTGGCTGGTTGGTTCACTTGCTGGCTACCAAGTACTGAGAGTGAACATGCTGCCAGATCCGCATCGAATTCTGGGGTAATGTTGATTAAGTTATATCTGCTGTCGCAGCTGTGTCAGCCATTTAATTACGCTTATCCGCGAGCCGAACGCAGTACATTTTTACCATGACTAGTTTACAATACTGTTTCAGCGTCACGTCGCATTCTAGTAATTACACAAGTTTTACTTAAAATATATGTTTTTCAGTTTTGGTCCTCTTACCCCCCCCCCCCCTCCCGCACGTGCCCCCACTTATTGCATAGGGGAGAATGCAATTCATCGAAAACAAGTTCTCAAGTGTCAATACAATCTGTCCATTCACATAGATCCGATTCGAATCCACTCCACCACAACCCTTTCTTTCCCCTGAGAAATCACCAAAATCTAATGGAAAGCCCAAGGGGTTGCGCACTGAGAGACTCTCTGGAGTCCTTAACGAGATTCACCGGGAAAGAAGGGTAAAATTCCTTTCTGGAAGCCAAGAGAAAAACCGATCCATGATCCGTCTTTAAGGGATCATTTACCAGTCGTACCGTACAAAAGCTCCCTTTTAAATAATTTCACAAAAAGATTTGAAAGTGGCGCAAGGGTCCAGCACTGCCAGTACCAAAGTACTCGAATTATTTTCATTATCCTTCATTACTAATTAATCGATTGCGTTTCATTACCAATTGCACCAGAGGGGACGGTACTAATTTCATGATCATTCCCGTATTGCGTTATGCTAACCATATATGATGAAATCAATTAAATGTACGTTACCAAATCCTGCAAAATATTTGTGCAATGTGGATATTCATCGTGAGTCCACAGCAGTAAGGCATTAGTGAATTAACGTTTCCTGCTCTGGCAATCACAGTAATGCATCGGTACGGTCTGCTATTCGCCAAGCTTTGTGTGTATATACATACACACACACACACACACACACACATATACATATACATGCTACTGCCTGTATGTATGTACATATAAACATACGTATCGTACGGTAAACAACTACCCGGTGCGCTTCGATATACGCAAGACTTAATGAACAGTCTTCCCAGACTGCCCGTGACCGTCTGGCTTTTCTGGCTTACTTAGATCCCAGAGTGTTGGCTTCCTCGAGGCTAGCATTTAATTGCCATGCTTGCTGCACCACGCGACCTTAGCGTGACTGGCACGCGCGTAAAACTTATGCCGACTCCGCGCGGGAATCGATACACCCGACCACCACTGTCATTTCGTATAGTCGAGCGCAGCAACGAGCTGTAGGCGTTTATTCCGCGCGAGACCCGTAGGATTCGATTTGAGGCCAGCGCGCCGGTAAGGAGGATCCCTGATTGACAGATGGGGAAAAATATCTGAAACTCAAAGGGGTTCATGGGGTTAGGATCGGGGAGACGGAATCCCGTTAAATTTCAGGTTGTCTCGTTAAGACTTTTCCGACGGGGAGTCACTTTAGGGATAGTCTCGAGAGTGCTCGTAAGTGGACGCGCATTCTCATTCACATTAGCCTTGGCGAACGTTGAAGATGCGCGCGTCGAGGATGCATCTATGCTTATGCGTACATGACATTGCGTAACAGGACGAAGTCGGAGATAGAAGATGGAGATGAAGGCGAAGGATATTAAGTAAGGAAATATAATGGGGTTGACGTAGAGACACGACATTTTGCATGTTCAGAATTACTTGGATCTGTATATTTACGACGGTGCACGTGGGAAAATTTTTGTTGCATCTGTCATTCGTATGGGATTTTTTATGAGGACTTTGTGGCCGTAGCTGCCTTTTCGATTTTTTCCGCGTAACGCGTGGGCGTTGCTCTTGCCTCCGTTGCTTCTTTACCCGGTGCGTGTTACTACGTAACTATGAGTTCAGAAAGGCCCGGGGAGTATTATTCAAAGTATTATGGAAATTGTAGTCGTTTGGTTAATTGTATGCAATGAATGGAACTGCTTGTTACGACTGAATGGGAACAACCCTTACGTTATGTAATCGGCCACGCGCGTTCCTCTCTCTGTCTCTATCTGTCTCTTTTCTCGCTTAATATTCAGATGACTTCACGCGCATAAAACCTCCACTCTATTATGCTTCTTGCTGTCATACCGGGTGTTATGCACACGCATATAGATACGTGGGGTGGAAAACTTTAGACGAGAGTTTAGGCAAAGTTGTGATTACCTACCATTGAAATTTTATTTGAAACGTCAGACCATCCGTGAAAAACCCCGTAGCCGCTGGGGTTTGAGCAATCGATTCATTGAATCTCGCGTTAACTGTGAATTCCGTAATCACGAATTTTATGCTGCGAACGTGAACTGCAGTCGTTATCCTTGCATTAATGTGCGATCTTGTTTTATCATTTTGAATCTATAAATTTATATTTATGTTTTTTAATGAATAGTATTACTATATATGGCACGTACTGTAATGGCAAATTTGTATCGGAAATCGTGAATTATTAATTTTGGTAAAAATTAAAACCAAAATACAAAGTTTCAGTTATTTTTTTTTTAATATTTCAATATATTCGATATCTATGTTACAGCAGTTAATATATATCGAATTGAATATATGTACCTATTGGATTTTTATAATTTGAATTTCCAATTTCCACATTTTGTTTAATCCAACATTCTTTCTAAAATTGGTTAACTATTTATTTAGTTATCACACGGATAATATAGGACGTGACTGTTACTGCCTTTTATTATTGATTCGATATCAGAATCAAATAGAGTTATCGATGTTTGTGTAAAGTTAGCCCCGCCTTTTTTTAAAAATTAAAAACCTATCGGATGTTCCAGTTTGTTCTAGATTTATCCCAAAGTTGTACCACAAAAATTTGTTCCTAGGCAGTAATAATTGAAAAAAAAGGTGAAAATAGCCGCAACCCCCTTTTTGTCGAAAATCGTATTTTTGAAAAATTTTCCGGTTGTTCTAGTTGTTCCAAAAGGGTACGGTCATGAACAACCGTTAAATTTATAATTTAAAAAAAGGGTTTGACTAACTTCACACAGGTGTGAATCGATCGTCTTCGAGAAGCTGTAATATTTTTATAAATTATTTGATCCATATAATATATTACACTATCTCATCTTCCATTTGTTTAATCGTACTCTGATGTATCGCTGGATTCAAAATATCCACGTTTTCACTGGTTTGTACGCGAATAACAAAGAATATTATTGCTAACTGCCTTTAATTTCGTTGTTCTACAAGAGCTTGCGTGTTTCCCGTCGATAGGCGTCTCGTGTTTAAATATTAATCCTCTCGGTAACGTGCATTGACATATTGTTCGACAACCCTCATGCGAAAGGCCAACAGCCACATATCTCGTGTATTTACGAAAAAGGCTTGAATACTTCTTCGATCGTTCCGTGCGTTTATTATTGTTATAATCTCAAAATTCAAATGCTTGTGCAGCATTTCTATAACTTTGAGGTGGTAGCAAAGAAACAAAAAATGAAGCAAGCAAAAGAATCTATAGGACACTTCGTACAAGGTGTGACAATGCTGATGAATATTCATTTAGAATATATTTGATGAATTGTTTAACATATCGGTGAGAATGATTGATGATTCATTTTCGTCATGTCACAAAAATTTTACGTGTGTCTAACATATTTCCACGTTATTAAGACATCTCATTCTGTTTTCAAATAAGCCTTTTACCACTCCGTCTATCGTATGCTAAGAACCGTAAGCATATTTTGCAATCTACCTCCGAGTATTTAATGTTCACCCATATAACGTAAGAAAGCGATAATATCGAAATTCCGTGGAAAAACGTTGCCAAGGAAAAAGAAGCGAAAAGTAAGTATCGGTCGACAGTTCGATCGATTCCTTTATCCATAAATTTCGTTCGGTAGGTATAGACTTCAGCAGCTGCGGGAAGTCAGTTAAAAATAGGCTAGAGGAGTCACCGAAATAGAAATTGAAAGATACGTTGGAATAGCGGAATAAAAGCCGAAGTCCTTTTGACAGTCTGAATTTTGTTACAACAACATGAAGTGCACGTACGTAATACGCGATACGTTAAAATAACTCATTTAGGAGGTTATGTGTCATTGGAGCTAAAATCGAATTGTAGGAATCTGTAAAGTAGAAGATCTCAATTTCACGGTCATTATATCCCAAATTGATCTGCTTTGTCGGGCCAAGGTTCTATAGCATTGCTCTCTCGCCTGGGGACTTCGAAATGGCATCACTGAAACAAAAGTTAATTACAAGAGTTTCTAGCGATTTTGTTAGTTTTCAATGATAGGTGAAGCTAGGTTACAGGAGGCATGCAAAGCACAATACAAAACGTACTTATACATATAGTATACTTACAGAAAACCTCATTCTCTAGCTACGCCACATAAAGAAGGCACCTTTGAGAATTGCGAAGCAGACATTGTCAAACTGTGTTAGAACCTCTTGCATAAGTACCCTATGGAAGGCCTTGTATGAGGTGCATATAAGGTACTTGGTTGTAGTAGTATATACATATGTGTATATATAAGTATTTATATCTATACCGTGTAGCTACATACGGTGAAACGTACGTACGTACGCGACTACTTCTACCTTCGAATTCACAATGTACCGCCACTGTATTACCTCGCGTTTCGCGTCTCGTGCAATGTGTGTTATTAGATTTGTTTAAAACTTTTCAAATTCGATCACCGACTGGGACCATTTCGAAGAAAGAGCCTAGCGCGAAGGTACAGAGAAACTTTGGGTACGGTGCAAACTGTATACCCTGAATATACATTCGTTATAAAATATAGCCAAGGATGTATTTACTGCGTGGAATAATCCTAGGAGTAAAGGGAATCCATACTTCATGTAAACGTGTACGAGAAACCATTAATTAATGAAGTAATGCTCGTAAAGGAGAAAGCAGGATCCCGCGAGGAGAAAACGTAAGGTCGCATAAGTATATACGGTAAATACGTGAGAATCGTGGAAACGTGAAATCTTGAAATCAAGGAAGAAGCAGTATATAAATAAGGAATGTGTCCTTTGGGTTCCCTAGGGATTTTCTCGAAAGACGGTAAACAGACTGGAAGTGGACTCGAACGCACGCACTGGGATCGCAGTAGGATCTTCAATCACAAGATTGCTCAATTATATCTTCAGAGTTCTCTCGTTCCTGATGGAAATACTTTTCGTTCTTTGCAGGGTTTTTTATCCTCTCTTTTTCTTCTCCCGACATTCCTACAGCGAGCGGCCGCCGCTCGAGGTATCTGTGTCCTCCTTTGGTATCACCAAGCGCATTGGAACAGCACGAGACAGATGAAGTCGCTCGATTTTCGATGAGACTCCTGTCTGGTATTCCTTCCAGTGGCGGAAGCTACGGTAGATATAGTATCGACAGAAGGAATGAGCATTCGGTAGAATTCGGAAAAGGTCGTATTCAACTGGCAAGTCCCTGGCCATTGTGGAATAAGGACTCACCCGAGCCAGTGCGAGGAGTACAAAAGGAAAATGGACGTTCCTCGTTACCATAGAGAAAAACGAGAACGGCAGTGGAACGAGGAGAGATGTTAAAAAGAGAAATGGGAATGAGAGAGTTACGAACATCCTACCGATTCTTACGTCCCTTTTTTTTTTTATTAAACAAGAATCCTATATTCCGGCATGTCGGGGTAACTGCAATAAATGCAAATTCTAGCTGACTATACCCAACCTCTCTGGTATCGTGTGCTACGCTTCGGAATGATGCCTTCTCTCGCTACCAAGATTTAAAGATAGGTTGGAGTACTCCTGTACCAGGAAAACTTCTTACCTCTGGTACAAGCCGTGCGAAAAGTAACTGAATAATAATTGCTTTTTTCTCCCTCTGCGGCTGGAAGCTTCTATCATCACGCAGAATTATCCTGTCATTTGACGCTGGTTTCAAGGTCCCTTGGAACAGTTTTTTTTTTTTTATAAAACTTCAGGATCTTTACCTACCTTTGGTATTTTTAATTCTACCAGTGGTTGCTTTGTTTCCGTATAAACGTTCTTGCCTAGTAGAGATTGCATTATGAAAATCGTGAGTTAGTCGGGGTTCTAGTTAGGTGTGTATTATCTTGATGGGGATCCATAGTCCAGACCTGGGCTAACAAAGGGTCATTTTTACCAGGTTTTTCCTCTTGTAATCAGCTGTCGAACTATAAGTTTTCAGGTTAAAGTCTATATTACTGTATGTATATAGTTACTGCTGTACTCAAACCCTGAATTATTAGGTCAGACCCTACCGACTGTTGTACGTCGTAATGAACGTAAGGTACGAACGAAGGAAACCCAAAGGAACAAGCTCCGCATAGCAAAGGTCTTTTGATATGCTAAGAATTTGTATGGACTTTGCATAAACGTTCATAGAGCTAAGCCATGGTTCCGTTTCGTCGAAGAAAAATGCATTCTTGACGTAGTTTGCGAGGGCGCGATAGAGCGGTAAGAAGGGGATTGAGGGCGAAGAAAAAAGTTTGAAGAAAAATTAAGCGTGGACCTTATTAAGTCGATTGCCGACTTCTAGGACTTTTCTTTATATCTCCATCCGGGTTAACTATTTGCGAAAATCGAAAGGGCCCTGTCGACTTATCTACCGGGGAATTACGCTTCCATGAGAATAATTATCGCGATCGCACTAATTGCAGCTTTAAGTTTAGCCCGACTCGTTAACTGCTTGCAATTTTATGCCCTTCCTTCCTTATACCTTCTTCCGTTCGATTAATCAGTTGCATTAGTCCTGCCCGATTTACATCCCGACCGTCGAGGCCTTCTGTTGCGAAAATCGATAGCGATAAAGTACAGCCTCGCATTTACTGGAAGCGGAAGCCGTGCGGCTTTTTTCTTTTGTGCTCCTCTAATTGTACGATACAATTTTATTCGTTTGAATAGAGAATCAAAAGTAATGGATATATCGTGTAGATAAGACCGGGAGAACATCCGGAAACTTACATACATAAGCACGTCTCGATATGGACTAATTTACTTTATTGGATAAATATTTAATGGCAAGGTAAAAACGATCGATCTTTCTTTGCATTAATTGTAAAATCACATGAAAAATTAATAAATAACATTTCAATTTGGAACGTAGCTATGTATTTTGAATATTTTTTACTTGTCTTGGTTTTTAAATTGTTACCGACGTGTCGGGTACTTTTAGCATGATATTTGAATTGTTCGTTTATCTCTCGTTATATGGATGGAACAATATTCACTTTCGATAATGCAAACAACAACGCCGATATTTAACATCATCCAAACGGCTGAATTAGATCGCTGCTAGTCCTGGGCGAATTCGAGTTTCCCAATAACATAAAACCGCCTGAGAAAACGGTTTGCGACTTCTTCGGATTATCGGCAATATTTCTTGCGTTTCCTGGAATTTAATTTAAAGTTGAATACAATTCTCCGATATCACGATGGTGCTTGTTGGTGGATTGCCTTGTACAGCTACGGCTATATACGTCCTGCAAAGAATTCCCTTGGTTTTCCCAACTGTTGCCACATTCGCAATTGCTATTCGCCAAATCGGCTATATATATATATTACATTTGCGAAAAATTTAACGCTTTTGAATTGTTTCGTGTCTCCGCTCAGCCACTCTTACTTTTATTATTCCTAGCGCATTTGCATTATTCTACGTCCACCCAAAATTAACCCACCTTGCGAATATCATTCGCGTTAGCCGACAGCGTCGCGAGGCTTCCTCCTCTGAACCCATTTTTTATTTTCAGCGAAAATTGAAAATTCGAAAACGACTCTTTTGTTACTGTGAAAATTGTATCTTGCGCAAAAACATATAGCGAGGATGTTTGGGCGAAATGCTTTACGGAACAAGAGTAATCGATGAATCCGGTGATCGAGCGTCGCGGCGCCGGGTATTACGCATGGCCGAAATAGACCGAAAACAGTAATCCATCAATACATCCGGGGATCAGACGGGTTCCCGTCACTAATCACTAATTAGTCAATTAGCTCACGCAATTTTGCTAATAACCAACACACCGAATGGCAACGAGCGCGCACCTGCCGCAGAATCAGCGAGTGACAAACTCTCGCCGCGCGACGATCATCCATCGGCTGTACTTTAATTATAGCTCCCAATGTAATTGCTATTGTATCGGTAAACTTGGCGCCTCCTCTATCCACGTGCGAATACGCCGGGCAGATCACGTACTGTAGCTCTAGTTCGCGCAAACCTGCCAAACGCATTAATGCGAATTCGGTCGGATTCAATCGACGGCGATTTGATATTTCGCGTGGAAATAATTGTAGAACTGGATCGTTAAATTGTTAGGAAAAAAATAATGACTGTCAGATAACGAGAGGGAAATATATACAGTCGAGGTTTACATTACTAATAATTATCGATTCCTAGCTCAGTGCCAATTATCGGCATTGCCTGCAAACAGGGTCGTCCTGTAATTTGCACCCATCCATCATCCATCGCAGTTTCAGATATTGGCCCAATCACTATAAATATATTATTATATCAGTATGAATAAATTCGATTAATAATATTAAATAATCTTCGGTAAAACGTTAAACGATTGAAGTAAACTTTCTTCGTAAAAAAAGACATCCCTTATAATAAGGGTGCACAGGATACGTGAATCTAGAGAAATTGCGAAATAACTCTATCGTAGGATTCTTAGCAGTCACGAGAGCTTATAATACAAAGTAAAGAAGGGTTCTAAAATGGGGGTTGCTTGTAATTTGGCCCGTGTATGCATGATTATTTCAGGTAAGACACGTCGGGGATTTCCTAGTCGCGGGGATGATTCAAACGTAGAGAACAGTGCTATGTATACCCTGAAGCGCAGCGTATCCCGAGGACGTCCCGACGCTTAAGGGATGCCTCAAAATGCGACAAATCTGGGAGCAGCTTCCCCAACAGAGACCAGCGTCGATCGAGCATCCACTCCTCCACCCTCAACTCGACTGCCAAGCCCGAAATCTTCGTAACGGTCGTAATCATAGTTCGAAAGGATTAGGGGGTAGTTTAAGGATAGCAAAGTATGACGCACTTTAAAGTATAACCCTCAGCAGCATATTCCGTAAAATATACCCGCATGAAATTCTGGACCAAGTCAGAAGACAAAGTTAAGATCCGTCAATTATCTAAGGGATGGCGTACGGCTAGCCTTACCCGTTTCTACCCCAGGGCAAAGTTTCGTCGTATTGCCCGCAGTCAGGGGTTAGTGCAATGGCGTGCTACCCTTTCGTGGTCGCTATAGAAGACAAGAATGTGGTAATAGCCACGCAGCTGCCACAGTCCTGATATCTATCCGTAAAATTATAGTGCCAAGCACGAGAAGTAGAAACTAATTATCAAGTGACAACCGCAAGTCGATCTTACGTCGAATGTCTTGTCAAACAGTCAAGTTGGCTAACTGCGAATTCACATAGGAAGATAGTCGATTTACTTTGCTGATCTTAGATAACCGTGACTGCACCTATACCCCGTTACCAATCTCTACGTAAAATCAATTCTAGACTAATATCCAAGAGATCTTTTTCTTAAATCAATTTAAACAACGAGGAATTACATTCTCATAGTATACATAGTCTCTTTCGCATAACTCATACACCGTCTATAGGTATCCGCAACCAAGTGTCCTTTTCCTCGTCCAGCATTCAGCTCCCTGCATCACGCGTTGCTCGACGTGGTAAACGTATTTGATCTGAGAACGAATTTGCTTCGTCTCGGCTGTGTCGAGGAGCTTACCGTCGTTTGTATAATGTTGAGTTAGGCCGTGTAAATAGAGTCAGCCGGCTAGGTGGAACCTGCCGAACAATGCCTCTTTGTCGGGTTCCAAACGGTTGTTCCGTCCTGGCAAACAAGTTGTACGCTTAGCTATGCAATAACGATATCCTCCATTTACATTGCTACTAATATGAGGGGGAGGGGGGAGATTGAGCGAGAGAGAGAGAGAGAGAGAGAGAGAGAGAGAGAGAGAGAGAGAGAGAGAGAGAGAGAGAGAGAGAGAGAGA
>JASANN010000060.1:361182-372401 GCA_031762395.1 Calameuta pygmaea | reverse complement strand
AGAGAGAGAGAGGGGGAGAGAGGGAGGGAGGGAGGGAGAGGGAGGGAGAGGGAGGGAGAGGGGGAGGGGGAGGGGGAGGGGGAGAGAGGGAGGGAGGGAGAGGGGGAGGGGGGAGAGAGAGAGAGAGATTGAGTGAGATTGGTGAGTTAGAGAGGATATTAAAGAAAGAGAAATCGAAGGTTCTCGCAATTTCCCTGGTATACTGTCTCAAATAGTAAAGCGTGAAGAAGTTGTTTGTCTGAAGTCCGAAAGGCGATTAAGGCAGTAACCTTGGTGAGGGAGAAAAGATTCCCCTATCTTCTATTTTTTTTTTTTTTTTACTACTTGAAAGAATATACATGACGGAGATCGGATACGCGAAATCTACCGTCTCTATGGAATCGTGTGACTTTGACTTTCTTGGGTATAAAGAGCATGTTGATATATTTCAGTGCATGATGAAGAGTTGTACGTAGATACGTAGAATAAATGATAGAGCTAAAAAGGAACAGATAATGTGGTGTCTAAGTCTAGCCTTTACTTCCAGATAACCTACGAGGTGACGTCGTGCGACCGCGGCGCGACCCAGGGGACGATGAACGGGCCCTGGAAATAGCGTCGGGACGGACACTAGGAAGGAAAGTGCTCTCGGGTGGTGCGCGTTACGTGAGGTATTCTTTATAATTACGTGGTGGAGAAGGGGTACAAGCGGGACGATGAGGGACGACGTGGGAGGGAGGGGTGTCGTATTGATAACGCTTATCTGGAGGTACGATGGTCGACTGGGGCTTCGGATTCAGTTGTAGAGTTCAGGTGCCAGAGGCGGGAGCGACGTTCCTTTTCGGCACGTCTATCGGGACGAGTACCTTCAGCACGCGTTTGATACACTCGATAGGAAGCATTCTGATTTATCGGTGGTGACGTTAATAGGTGTGCAGAGTGTGAGGAAGGAGTGGTTGGCACGGTCAGAAAGGAAGAGGAAGAAGGAAAGTAAGAGAGAGAGAGAGAGAGAGAGAGAGAGAGAGAGAGAGAGAGAGAGAGAGAGAGAGGGACGGGGGGCAGCGAATGATAAAGGGAGAAAGTCAGGGGAATATTTAAAATCGTGGAAACTCTTTGAATCGACTAATCGTTCTGCTAGCCGCCTCTTGGGTTTTTAATTTGACGCTTTAAGCGCCAAGTGGCTAGCGTCCAGGTAGGAAGGAGTTAGGGAGATCGAGGGTGTGAGAACGAGAGAGGGAGACTGGGAGAGGGAGAGGGAGTGAGAGAAAGAGAGAGAGAGAGAGAGAGCAAGAGAGCAAGAGAGCGAGCGGGAGGGCACAACGAGATGAGAAAAGAGGAGAAAGAAGGGCTGGACAAAGGGCTGCAACGCGTCCCAAGAGGCAAGTTTCTACTGTGGCGGCACGGTTTCTGCGAGCTAAATTATTCGCGCGCTCTTTGACACTTGGCAGCGCCACTTCCGGAAACTGTATTGCCAAGTTACAAGGAAGGTGCGCGTTAACTACGTTACTCGAAATTCGTAGTGGCCCGAACAGAGACTGCTTCCGACACCTTTCACTTGACTGCGGTGTCAGCTCGCTTCTCCTCCTCTTTAGTTTCCTTTCTCTCTTTCTCTCTCTTATTCTCATACTCTCATTCTTTCTTTTGACTGCCTCCTCTTCTCTCGAGAGAGGCTGCTAAGACGACGAGTCTTCAAATCTGAGAGCTGTAAGGAACAAAGGAATTGGCGACGGAAACTTCGGCCAAGGCAGAGGACGAACGAGGACGAACGAGGGTGAACGAGGGTGAACGAGGGCAGAGCCCCTATCCGTACACGCACTGAGTTTCTAATTAAACTTAAACTTTTAATTGACTCGTTATAAAGCTGTTCCCCGTAGAAGCCCTCACATACGAGGTTCTTGACTGCTCGCTTGTTCGTTCGCCTCGCTCGTCAGCTACCTGCGCCTGTTTCGACTTCCTGTTCCGAGCTGGTGCACGGAGGAGATGCTTATTTATTAGAGATATTAGCACAGAGAGCGAAGTTGAGAGCGGAAGACAAAATAGGAAAAAAGAACTATTGAGCAAGAACAGTGAGTCTCACAATCAGTGAGAATTGTGGTCATTAAGCTATAGCAGTTGTAGAAGTTGTTTAGATTTTCTATATATTAGCGCAGAGATAGAGCAGTGCGTGTTATCGATCAAACTTCTAGAACTCACGAGATTATCTTATCGGGTATGATTTCTTTACAGTGAACTAAGGAGCGCCATTTTGATTTAGTCATCGACCTGTAACTGCAGTACAACGAACACTTAGTCGGCGCTTATAAATTGCGTATATACGTAAACACAGCCAAAGATACTAGACCAAATACACAGTTCGTATAAAGGACGCGAGTCGAAGAATTCTTTTTTCAAGGACTGTCCATGTATCTTACGTAATTAAGATCAGGACATATCCGGTGTGCTTTTTCATCTTTCATACGTATGCATACGTACTGTGCGGGTTTCGTAACGATTTAAACACAAACTGATAAGAAGACATTATTTTCATTATTTTGCCTAAATAAAACGAACGTCTCAGTGAAATTAAAACGGTCAGTGCGTCCGTAAGTTGTTTCGTTAAACGTGGGACTCGGTCCGTCACTTTATCATCAAATCAAGTTACGTTTGGGGGTTTTGATACCTTCAAACCCAAGACAGAAATCCTGTCTTCTGTAAGGATAGTTAACGTTGAGGAGTGCAGGCACCGAGACCCGGTCGCCAAAAGGACCCCTATGAAAATGCTCCAGTCCCTGACCGCTCTGGCGAGTAAAATCTCGCCAGGCTCACCGACAGACAGCAATGCGAACAAAGTGCACATGCACAACAACAACGTGGTGCATCATCCCCATCCGTACTCGAAGCAGCAGTCGCGGCCACCGTCCCAGCCGAACAACGGCGATCAAAAGGAGAATACGTAAGTCGTACAATTTAGCTATCAATTTTCACAATGTCCCATATAACCAAGTGTATTAGGAAGTCTATGCGTGCAGTCTTGTCAGAAACAAAACAAGACTATCCTGTACCAACGTATGCAGCCGAGTACTTGTATTTAATACCTGTAGCTACCTTCAAGCTATTCCTAGAGCCCACTTGGTTGCCGGCCTTGTAGGATGTTGAAATTTTAACTTTAGAGCAATTTCTCGCTCTCGAGATTGTCCCCCTTCTCCACCTCTTGCGCACCCTTTTTCCCATCATGTTTTTACTCTGTGCTTTCCATACTCTCCGTAGCATCGGAGAAAGACAGACAGAGCTTTATCGCTTTTACGCAGCGTAGACGCGGAAGATTGCTTCCTCCATCCTGTTTACGCCCGAGCTGGATTGCTGTAACGCTTCGTGATTTTTGGATAAAAAGAAAAATGATAGAGATAACGACGGATTTCGGGGGTGACTGCAGAGTGGCGTTGGGACATTTTTCTCTTTTAAGTTATTCGTTATTTCTTCTGTCTTCTTTTTCTTTAAGTCTTCGTTTAGCCATTAATGCTTTTAGTCGCTTTTAAATCATACCGTTTAAACAGTTTGCTTTTTTTCCTTCAATATTTTCATATCCCTAGCATTTTCTTTTACGCACGAGAAATTTACGTAACCACGAAAAAGAGAAATTGTGTCCCGTTACAAGATTTAGCCTCGGGCAGACGCCATAAGACGTCTCGAGTTACGTCATCTTTTTCCATAAAAGCACGTCGTTCGCTTTACGGAAGAACGACAACAGCTGCTCCTCACCTCGCCACGGCTATTTCGTCGTTTTGAAGTCGCGGAGAGATCGCACCGCGGCATAGGAGAAGAAGGTTGAGCCTAAGGATGCCCTTCTTCATTATTTTGTTACGCCACATAAGCATGCTGTGAACTGTCGGAAGCCTAAAATAACTTTACCGACAATCCCCGATGCGAGCCTTCAGGATCCTGCTCGAATTCTTCCACTTCCATTTACGTATACGAAAATCATCCGCAGCCCGGCTACGAGACTCCTCCAGTGACCTGTGTACAAAAATTTTCGTTAATATGTTAAGTGCACCCACTAGAACGATTATAGATTAGAATTTAGACTTTGCGATTCTGACAAAAACGTGTATTCAGTCTGTGGGTATAAGTTTTTCAAAATTTACATTTTTTAGTAATCTGTACCAAAAAAATCAAAATTGTGTTAAAAAAGTCCACCCTGTCCCGTCTAAAGATCTACGTAGAAAATTTGATAAATGATCTATGAAAGTCGATTTGACGTTTGAGATTTTTTTAGGATACGTAAAAACATAAATCTTAGTGGATTCGCGAAAATCAGCGATTTTTATTTTGTTAATATTTTTCCTGTGGTAATCTCAATTTTCATCACAGAGAATATCATTTGTTTTCGTGGTCCGATTTACAATTGCATACAGATTTCGAATATCCTGCGTGTCACTATCACAGAAATGAAAATGTTTATAAAAATCAAAACCGAGGAACCGCAAAGTCTAAGTTCTAGTCTACAATCGTCCCATTTGGTGAACTTTACGTAGACGTCCTATGTAGGTCTACCGTAGATCTACATACGAAAATTTTTATACACGGGAAGAGTCCCTCCCCATACCATTATACTATTCATCGGTGACTTGGGTTCTATACAATCTTGTACGTAGGGGAAGAAGAAGCAGGGGACAGACCGGGGCTGGTAAGCCAGTTTTTTAGTGTTTGAATTTTAATTAAATAGCTGTGAGGTGTATATTAGGCTATCTAATAAAATTCTTAAAATTAGGTTATGAGGATAATTATTTTAAAACAATTTTTTTCTAACGCGCTGGTCGACCAATCCCATGGTCGGGGTTGGTGGATCCATAGTACGGAGCAAGTAGACCTAAAACTAATGTCAAAGAAAAACTCAATAATAAGGTCAAAAAATAGCACATTGTTTTATTGCAAAGTATTACAGCCACAGTATTATCTTATCATCTCTGGTAACCCAATTTATACCTAGATAGAAACTCTTCAAATATAACAAATAAAACTCTCTTTGAATCTAACCTAGACTATATAAAAAAAAATAACAATTATGTTCTATTTAGAAGTAAAGACCATTTATAAAATAAGTAATCAAAGTCATCAGTGTCTGATTTGCAATTTTTACCTTCATAGAAAAGTGAACTTCTTTTAGCGCATTTTGAATGAACCCACATACTGCAAGAAATGTTTCAGCAGGAAGTCATCCAATCCCGAATGAAGTTATTCTACCAGCCTCAGAGGGCATTGTTATTTTCAATAATTTGCCTAACCTAATCATGTTCATGAATCTAAGCAAAATTGTTTTCTATCGCTTGCCCAATAACTGAGGTTCAAAATAGCACTACAAGAAAAAATAATTATTTATGTGCTTCATTCATCAATTCAAGTTCAACAACATGCGACAGCACTGCCGCGCACAGCGTAACTGAGCGAGATGGGCTGTCAGCTTCTCGAGTGAAACTTGGCGCATTCCAGTTCACTTTCGTGCATAGTTATTGACGGCTAGTCTACCTATTTCTATAGTCAACTAGCCACGGTCTGCCCTACCTCTTAGGTAAACCCAAAATCGTATCTCCACGTCATTGCACTGAAAGCAGACGTAAACTTGGATTTGAATTTCCTCCAATTTTACTGAATCCTTATCACTCGCTTTATGTCTTATCACAGGATATAGAACGGTATTACTTTTTGTCTGTTTACGAAGATAATAGTATACGTATACAGTGGACAGACTATGATCGTTATATCGGTGGTATTTCGATAAAGCCGGTACTCATGCTTAACTGTATATACTCTATTCGTCTTTTCTACTCGCATATGGGAGAGACTCTTCTACCGAGGTTGAGAAGTATCGCTTTTACAACGGCATGGCAATCCATAAAGTGACATCAATGATATCCGTACGAGTTTTCGTGAGATTTACGGCATCCGCTTCTACGCGATGGAACACAACGGAATATATCATACTTTTGTCAAGCTCCATTGTGGCTCGCCGGGATACAGTGACTTTCTTGGGAACCATTCTCTGTATCGTGGACGCAGTTATCCCAAGGGAACCAGACGGTAGATCACTCCCGATGCTTGGAATCGCGTGACTCCTGCTACGGTATACCGAAAGCATTCTGATTTCTCGAGAGTTTCGAAAACATCTACATCGATCTTTTTTCCCGAATGCAAAAGAATCGTACTGGACGTTTTCATTCGCGTGAAAGTATTTTTTTGTATTCGTCATAGGTTATGGAATATAACGGAATTAAATTTTTTTAAAAAATATATTCTCAATGATTGCAACCATAAAATTGTGATATACAGATACACGTGTATGTACATTTGTATATTATTTAGATACGTGACTAGAAGGTATATAAGGTCAGCGAGCGATCCTGGAAGTTTTATAAGAAATTTCGAAGGATGGTTTTTATTGGATTTTTATGTCCATTACTATATCAGTGTAGTGTTATTTTGGCAATCATTTTTAACGGGTTACGTTATTTATCTCCTGGCGGACAATCCCTCGAACGTATATTACTTCTATATTTTGAAAGATACTAGATTAAAAGAAAAATGACTAGCAGTTTAACCGTTAAGTCACAAGACGCCTGAGACACCTCTGATATTATTGCTAAGGATAAAAGTAGGTATTATGGAATTAGATTCTCTTTCTCTCTCTGCTCGGGAGATCCATCTGAAAATCCTTGCGAATCGAATCAGGTTACTCCCAGAAGGTCCAGACCTCCACAGAGGGCTATCCTGCAATATCCTTCGTCGATCCCACCTAATTGCTCAGAGTTCTGTCTTAAATCCGACACCCTGGTACAGCCAATTTATCGCGATACTGACCTCAGGACAGAGGAGCCACAGCATCTGTACGAATCTCCCATGAGAAATTCGCACGTCGCAATTTCTCTAATATACTGGAGTGTCTGGTAGAAGACCAGGATGCGTAGACATTACGTGGACAATACGGCTCACGGGGTAGCAAAGGAAGAAAAAGAAAAAAAAAGTTCTAACAGAAGACTTGTTTCACACGCGTCCGAGAATCCACCAGGAGAATATCTCGTGTTACTCATCCACTGTGTCCTCCCGTCTGTCTTTACCCTTGGACCATTTTCCTCTCATTTTCCAGTACTGTTATATGTTATTACTGGTCGTCGCTCACAGTCCGACAATGCGGTTACAACTCACGCGAGTGAGCTTTAATCTTACCCATCTCGCTTTCCTCATATACGAGCACGTTGCCGACGCGACGCGTCATAAGGAAATGTGTGCTGCCTACTGCGTGCCAAGAGAAAAGTTAGCTCAAACTGGCAAACCAGTTCGTTCTATCTTGTTTGTTCCTGGAGTTCCTTTGCCGGAGTACGTTGTTTACCGCCGCGGGTCCAATCCTGAGACAAACAAGAACGTGGTCCTCATAACTGGGAAGTATCTAGAAGAGAGGAAGAGGTATATATAACGGAAAATGATATAATGTTAATCTTAGCGAGTAACTTTTTGGCGGGCTTTTTGGATACTTCGTGATTCATATTCAGGAAAATAGTTCGACCAAGGGAGCAACTTGACATTTCCTTATGGGAATCGTAAATTTTTTTTATCTTACCAACGGAATTGTATCCTCGACTGTAGGAAAGCTAATGGTTAATAGTAATTAAGCAAAATGAACCCCAACGAGACGTGCGTACCATCTCGTGCGTTTTCTCGCCGTCCAAAGAGCCAAAGCACTGGAGTGCTCGGGATGGTAGAAGCGGACTTAAATTACAGTAGTCTAGTTTCGCCGTGGCTATTTATCATGCGCCAGCGGGCGCCTCGTGTGCTTGATGGAAAATGAATGGCCGAGCTATGAACAGCGTCGGGCCAAAAACGCGCCGGTTCGTTCGTTCTAGAATGATTTCGAGGGTCGCGACGCAGCGGTACATTCTCCGCCACGAAGTCACCGTCGCGTAATTCTAAAGAGCTGGCATGAGTGTTGACTATCATTCGCCAAATAAATGATAGAGCTTCCGTTGAGCTGACTCATTTTCCATGTAGCGCTAGGTAAATATCATTGAAAACTTCTTAAAATAGGCAATCACCAGTAATACTGTCGGAGAAGGCAGATATCAATATATTTGATCGGACGACTAACGTAACTTATTCTACCATCTTATAATATTCATAGTGCACTACCGTATAATTAGGATGATGAATGACGATACGTTAATTAAATAGCGTCGTCCCAACTGTCCAAATTGGACCGCGTATGTACACGGGATCGTGATGGATCGTGCCAAAAGTTTTCTACTTGCGTCCGGGTGCCAGTTATATCGTTCGCGTATCGTAATTATGAACGATCGACTTGTCCGGCAGTGAAAACTTCTCCTCGCTCGTAACAACGGACGCGGCTAATCTTGGCCGATGGTGACGAATTTTCGATTTTATCAGAACTGCCGAGAGAGACGTCCAACAAGAGAAAAAAATCGAACGTAACATTGACATTAAAAATCTATCCGGTGACTAATAGCGCCGTCATTTAGGTCGGAACAGATCACTCCTCTCGCTTCCATCAAATTCCGTCCCTCCCGTCACCCTCGACGATCTGACCCGGTAGCCGCGTCGCGGGATTCCGGAATCCGTTCGCATTAGCATGTTATTGGGAGATTGTTTACCCCGGGTTAATCATCGCCTCTGGTGGCTGCTCCATTGGCATAGCGGCGAACCAGGCTGGCGCGAATTTACTCGTAACTTCATCGGTCCCGAATCCTCTCGCTTATATAGCCTCCATGTGCTCCGAGAGCTTCTTGGGCAGGACCAAACTTTTCCATCCCTATCGAGACAATCTTCCATCCCCCTCTTCTGTCTCGTGTCGTCTCTCCTCCCGTTTTTATCTTTTCAACAGGCTCCACGTCTACTCGGAGGAAAACTTTAATCCAAGCCGGATTCTGTTCTTTGCCCTAGGCGTATTCAAACAGGATTGATTTCGCAGTGCGTATACTGTTTCCGGATGTGGGTCGGCATGGAATGAACAAATATGGATTTTATCAGTTTCCGTTCTACTCGCTGCACGTGTCTGGATATACGAGTATTAAATTTACCTCAAATACGAAAAAAATTACTAATCTCACCGTCACGATCTACAATACGCGCCTTCTTTTAGGCAATCTTTTTTATGTGCGAATGCACCACTTTCCGGGCGAAACTGGCTCAGGATAGACTCAGGATATAGTTAATTAAACGCATAAATAATATAACAAAGCCTCGAAGCAGAGGTCCGGAGCTCTTCCGCTTTTTCCCTTCAGAGAGAACGACGACGCTATTGCGTATTGCCAAGTTCTACCCCTATTCTCGTCTCTTTCTCTTTCTTCTCAACGTGGCAGCCACGAGCACCCTTACCCACTTCTGTTCCCAGGCACGCAATGTTGCTCCTCCGCTCATATCGTTTCTTTCATATACCCCGTCCCCACCACCTTCCCTGTACCATCTTTCGCTTTTCCTTCCCCTCTCTCCCTATAATTATTATACCGACCTACCCCTAACTAAGGATTTCTCGTTTATTCGCATAGAGAGCAAAGCGTCGCGTGTATTTTCGCAGAGTTGCTAATTAAAAGAGGAGCCGCTAAACCTGTAGCCGTCGGTTAACTGTCAGATAGGCCAACGTTTACAGTGCATTTACGGGCCCAACCGTAAAAGCGAAATTGTCGTGCATCTCGTACGCAATCGCTTACCTGTATTAACAGATCGTACAGTAGACACAGCGAGTAGGTATGCTGAAACTGATGCGGGAATGATGATAATACTTGTGAAGTGATGAGCATATTGCTAAGCACGCACCTCTGCAAGTACCTCAAATTAACAACGGTATTATTGCGAGGTTTTATAATCTAGTAATTACCCGAGGAACAAAAATATTCAATTACTATGGTACCCCCCCCTCCCCCTCTTAAATTTTAATTATTCTCGTATAACAGCTGGCTTGTAAATAACGGGTACGTACGCCAACCAGGTTTCTCTGATTTTCTTGCTTCTCTCATTCACTTAATGCTCACTACTGGCTCTCTGAATTAGACACGTTCGCAGGTGGTAACCAAGCAGAATTAACGTCGCTATAGAAAGGTCATTCACGGAGGATACGAAATGAATTTTTTTTTCCTCGACAATTACGTAAATCTACATGCTTTGCTATTGGATGTAAATTTAAATTTTTTTTACGTAAAAATCATAATTCTAAGAAGGTAATTCACTTCGAGTCGTCTGATAAAGTTTGATAGCCAAATTTGGAATCTGTTGGTACTATTCACACAGGCGCATCCATCCAATTCGTTCTTATGCCACTGCGTAACGACATATTTACGATTCAATTTCAAGTTATCGAGTTACTTTGGGTTGACTTCGACGAGGGAATATCGAATTCTTTTTCCTTCCCGCATGAAATCAGGAAACTCATAGGAAGTGAGATTATATATATGTATATATATTCCTTTGATGTTTCTCTGCCAATAGTATCGATTGAATTATCCCTATTACTATATTTTATACGCCGAATGAATCACCAACTATGCCCACTTGATGCAATTTTTTTCTTTTGTCTCGTTAAGTGCACCGGAGAACTCGGTATCGATTCGGATGTGACTCGCAGACGAGAATACAGTGTCTGCGGTGGGTCATTAGTAGTCTAACTAGCTCGTTCGTTAACCTCGAATCTACTTTTAGAACAGATTCGTATTCGAGATAAATCTTGACTCGTTAAATACTTTTTGTTTGTACAGGTTAGTAGCACATGTTTTTTTTTCGGTGTGCCCCCCCCCCCCCCCGGGAGACTGCACATCGGATACGAAGCTCATGAAGAATAACGGTGAGTGCCCAAGAAAAGTCATAGGAAATCGCTCGCGATAATGCGCTCGAGAAATACCACCGCTTCTACGTTTCATAAATTCTCGCCAGACTCTATTGCCTACCTTCGGAAAAGGGTATATCGACGATGCGGAAAAAGCAAAGCACCGCGGCCCTGTGTAAATCATTACTTTTATCAGGCTCATCCAGTACGTATTTCCGTTTTATCTGTCGAGCTATAACTGGCCATTCGTTTAAAAACTAAAAATCGTAAAACAATGCGGGTGACTATATTGTATGGATTCGATGAAGTTATCCCTACCCGGACGTAATATCCGTCGAAAGCCACACGCACGGAGTAGAAATTTTCAACGGGGGGGGGGGGGGGGGGGAGAAAATTGCAACTTTATGGTGTGCGCTATCCGCAACCCGAAATAACGACTTTG
>JASANN010000060.1:338693-361082 GCA_031762395.1 Calameuta pygmaea | reverse complement strand
CCCCCCCCCCCCCCCCCCCCCCCCCCCCCCCCCCCCCCCCCCCCCCCCCCCCCCCCCCCCCCCCCCCCCCCCACAAAAGTGCAACTTTCTGGTCTGCGCTATCCGCATCCCGAAATAACGACTTTGTGGTCTTGAGTGTTCTTTTTATTTTTATTTTTATTTTTCAAAGAATAACCATAACAACTACTCCAGACGAAATTGCAATATCGTTAAGAAACTAGGTAGAAAGTTTGCCATGCCAAGCGTACCCCACTCTTCCCTACTCCCTCTATCTGTTTCGTATTGGACCAGATTTTTCCCGATAACGATTCCTTCCTTTCTTTTCACTTTCTTTCTGATTTCTTTCTCGTTTCGTCATGTTTCGCCATCTTCTGTCGTATTTTTTTTGAAACCTTTGTCGAAGCTTTTTCTTTTTTACTGAAAGGAGCATTGTCCGGGTGGCCGAATTCCATCCACATCAAAACAAAAGGTCGTGACGCAGCGACGCGGTATGGTTATCTTGGGAAAAGGTCGTTTTATTCACATATAAAAAAATATGTGTATATTTTTTATTGTACATATAGGGTACGTACAGACCATTTTGAGAGATGGCATCTTGTATAAATGTATAAGAGATAAATTGGATATCCCGTGCAAAAATTGTTATATATGATGTTGATTACCGATAGGCTAGATCCTTAGTAGAAATTTTTTTGAAAGGTCTGGGGCCTGTGTCGGTCCCCACTGGGCCAGTTCGAGGCCAGCTGGGATCTTGACGGACCCTCGATTCTTATAATGGAATTTCTACTATAGGGATGTACCGTTCGTGACCACTGTACCATCGTTGGCCACATTTTCCAAAGCTTCAAGGTTTTCAATTAATTAAGATATGAGTTACAGTATAACTAAACAAATTTTGAACTAAACTTATAAACGAAAGTAACGTGAGAATGATCCACGAATGATCCGTGATGTTTTATTTTCTCAATTTACGTAGAATATTATACTCAGATCAATTTCTGATCCA
The DNA here is from genome assembly GCA_031762395.1 of Calameuta pygmaea. Lineage (NCBI taxonomy): Eukaryota > Metazoa > Arthropoda > Insecta > Hymenoptera > Cephidae > Calameuta > Calameuta pygmaea. The sequence continues at coordinate 360,076 of JASANN010000060.1, read as the reverse complement.
AGCTGTATTTATCGCATGAGAAAGATCATTCGTAGATCAATTTTGGATGCTTCTAACAAAAATAATTGTACCTTGTTAAAATATTATTGGACGTATTCGTGCGGAAAGTTACATGCATCACGTAAAATGATCTATCAGCGATTCATGCCGTATCTAAAAATTTTGATCCGGAACGTTCATTAGGGATACAAATAAATGAAAAAATAAATATGTAAATAAGGATTCTCGCGAGTAAAGTGTATTCGAAGCTGCATGCGATTCCAACAATCGGATGCGTATAGGAGAAACATCAAAGGTCAGGCAACGTATAAGCAACCCTCGCAACACAATGACATTCGTGCCACCCTAGAGTATCTCTTGCTTAAACTAGGTGAGGTTGTGAGATCGCAAAGATCAACCCCGCCTCTTTCCTCCTATCTCAGAGACATAACGAGATTTCCAAATCGTTATCGAGCGTGAGATAATGGCGTATGCAAAATTAACAACCCCCTTTCCAGTATGAGAATATTACAAAGGGTAGGTGGATACCTAAATGCGAGGGTTGACAACTAAGGGTAGATTCTTGCACCGAGAAGCCCTTTTGACATCACTTAGCCTTCCCTGTATTCGCGGCGCAAAAAATAATAATGTTCGTACCGGGTAATAATGTCGCCGCGTACATTCCCAAAGCACAGTAGTTACATGGGAATCAACCTTCGTTCCTTTTGCACCTCGGTAAAGTTTGCATAAGCAAATAGTTAAATGGTTTGACGATAACGAAACATTTTTTTCGTCAACCGAACGTGCCGCCGTCGTGTAATTTTTCTATTTAACCACACTCTAACCGAGGTTCTTCCGTTTACACAGCAAATGACGCCTAACGTTTGATCCCGTTTCCACGAATGTGTTTACGTATCTCTGCGCGGATACGACACGCGAAGCAGCATCGGCAACTTAGGTCGTAAATGTTTTACATAACGGTGTTTGCCAATCTTTCATTACGAGCGACTATAAAGTTCGTTAAAGTCCGTCGACGCTTCCCTGGTCTCCGTATTTCAACGACTCTTAGCGCAACGCGGTATACCGACGTGGGTGACGACTCTTCTTTTGTGTTTTCAAACTTCCCGCGAAATTACTCCAAACTTTCACCTTGCACAACGACGCCGCACGGTTGCAACGAGACGCAGGAAAAATTCACGGCTGCGAATTTCTACTTGACTGTTAGTCCAAGTCGTAAGGATGGTCTTGTAACGTGGCCGTACCGATGCGCCATCTCTTAAGAGTTACTGCATCATGCGAATGGGTTATTTTTGTATGGAACTCGGAAAGTTTACGTTACTTGTATACCCGGTGTGTCGGCGGAGAAGGGATGCAAGGATGCAAACGTGATTCAGAGCTTGCGTGGAATTCCGTAACGACGTGCATGGATGTAAGTTGGTGTATGTTTAGATTTGGGTAATAGAGCATCGTCTTCTCGTGCAGACTTAAGGAATTACGGTGTCGGGTTACTTAGTGCGCATTACTAATATGACGTATGTGTGTCTGTAGGACGATGAGCTTTGCTTTACGTGAATTTCTGGCAGGTTTTACCGAGGATCGATATCGATTTCGACATTCCCAATGCACAAGGATAGCGTGCTAAATAGTCGTGAGAGTATGTTACTTTAAACATACCATAGATATGGGAATGGAAATTATTTGAGTGCCTGCCAGTATAAGGATGAACTCTGGATATACGATAAGAGATTGGAGGGTAGAAATTTTGATTAAAAGAAAAAATTTTTACCATTCATCCTATTGAAAAAAAAATGTATATGCCTTTCGTATATTCAAATCGCGCCATTCGCTGATACCTATTATAGCGATTCTGTATCGATGAATGAAAGAGAGAGACAGAGAATCATAGATGAATAGAAAATTCGCATGTTGCACTTTCACGTTAAAAATAGGTCGAGAAAACGTAACCGTGATATTAAAAACACTCTTCTAGTCCCAATCATTTGTAGTTGAAGCGCGGCCAAGTTTCGATATATCGCGGAGCGTCTCAATGAGGTGGAGCCGGCCAGGAGTCGCTGCCAACGGAGTGCGGGACGCACGCTAGCTTAATTAAGAATTAATAGCTCGGCCTTATACAACAAATTAGCGTAGTTCCAGGATGGGATCTCATCACTGGATTGGCAGTTTCCGAATCGAATTCCAGTATATTACGTATGGGTAATACGTAGAATCAGTATATTACCTAGATATATTCATACAGGAAAAATGTCTGGGAGCGATTCTAGTACGTGTTTTCTTTTCCAGATATCGTTGCATGCATTTTATATATCCATATAATTAATATCTATATATATATTCATGGATGTCCATTGGTATACCATGTATCTTTCAGCACGCGCACGTAGCAGCCAGGGATTTTGTGATGCCACTTGAATGATCAGAACCCAGTTTCGATTTCATTTTCCTTTTGCAAGGGGACAAGCCTAGAGCGTCGGCGTGAATTTGCATTCGATCTGCCGTGCCCGAGGTCCGAATTTCATTAACCGAGACGGATATATGGGAAAACGGGAAAGAGCACGAGAGCCCGAGAATCATGGCACAAAACCCGGGTAGTAGCATTACGGCCATTCGTGGGGACCTCGGTGGATGTCGCAAGAGGTCGGATTCTGATTGGAGGAGGGAACTTCCTCGTTCCTCAAAGGAAAATTCTTTATGGCTGGTAATTCGTCGCACGCGTCGCGGACCCACGTGATTTGCGACTCAATCTCTCCCGCATTCCGCACCCTCTCGCAAAACTCTAGCCCCCGCACTCCCTTTTACCTTAGGATATAAGCGTCCCTTTGTCCACGTTCCTCCTTACTTCCGTCCTTCCTTACCCACTTTCGTCCGTCCCTCCCACCCACCTCATTCCTTTTTCTATTTCCCTTCTTTCGCCCGGTCGTAAAGTTATTTCGACTCCAGACCTAAGCATACCAAGGGATGCTCGAGCTCATCCAATAATACTCCCGTTTACGATTGTATGCTCTGCATGGGGAGCTATCGAATTAGACACGAGCCTGTGCCCTGGCTAACTTTGAATTCTTGGTGAGGCCTGGAAGGGAAGGGAGGCCAATAACGAAATTCACCGAGTGCAATATAAACGCTTATGGCTATTTATCAAGGTTTCGAGTCCAGGCCAAATTTAGTAGAGTTCATTGACGTTGAGTCTCGATTAAAGCGACCATACCGGTGGCCATCTTAAATGATGCAAAGCCGAGGGTGGAGTGGAGGCTGCGTTGTATTGCTTTTACGAGTGAGATCATTTTTTTCGTCCAATATGTTTAGTGTCTCATAGCAAATGAGTTTCGAAGGCCTCGACGCGGGAGTTTCGGACTGTAAATTACTTTTTAATTTATTTAGGATTCATACGAGAGACCAACCAATTCGGCTGGCCCTCGTAATGGCACATCGCTATAGGACGTAGGGTGCGAAGCCGGCGCGTTTCTTCGACATTAATCATAACTGACATATTTTGTGCCAGCACGCTTGAGCTCGCTTTACTTGTTCTCTCTCTCTCACACACACACACACACACACACACAGCCCGTGCCGGCTTGGCAATGGTCGCCCGTGCGAACGTGTTGTGTCTTTACAGCGACATTAGGGACGGACCATTTTGTAACCTGCATATATGTATAGGACGACACAACATCCAAGCTCGACGCAGAACGCGTGACCGGAATTTTCAACTTGTTTTACGCCCTGAGAATTTTTAATGCTATACCTCGTTATACGTCTGTCGACGGTGTTTAAACGTTGGTAGCAATGCTAAATTTTTTTAATACTTACAAATATTATTTTAAGATCTAAGTATAGCTACTGTTGTTGTATCGATTCCTTTAGCACAATGGAGACTGTTCGATATTATGATGACGGAGGGACGCAGTCGAATCGATATGAATGTTTTTCAGTTGGAAATCAACGAGGAAAACTCGAAAACCGCGTAAAATCGTAATTCGGAACATGTCACTGGCGGTGAAGTTTACGACTGCTACGAGGTCGCCTCTCCCTTCGGTATAGTTTAAAACTTCCTGTCGGCGTTCAACTCTGTCTCTGCGCTGGCGTTACACTGCGCCTTCTGCGTTGGCGTCGGCTTCGCGTGTGCCGCCGATCGCGTGTATCTAATTGTTTGCTGCTGGACTTCGCAATAAATTATTGTCGACCGCCGCGCGTCCCCTTCAAACTTCACCGTTAAACCAAACCCCCATTAACATTTCCCGACATTAGCGGCGGAAACTTCAAGACGATTCTTACGAGCTTCGATGCTCGGGTTCGCCACTAGAGGTCCATTGGAAAGAAAATTTTATTTCTACTTTTTTCTCGGTACTGGGAGTCTCAATTGTCGGCCAGATCTCGTTACTTCGTGTAATTCCGTGGAAACCGTCGATCTTGCGGTTCCCTCGAGATCGTTGAGGTACTGTTAAAAGCTGCTACGTGGAAACTTTAGCGGGTAAGACCTGTCTAAGAATAATTCACGTTCTTGCTTCGTAGGAAATTGAGGCTGAATAATAGTTTTTTTTTAATTTCCAATACGACATTTTTGGGAATATTCTTTTTTCTTGCGCATGCGCACGTTGCCTTTTATCAATCGGGAGGTAAGACAGGGAAAAGGGAAATCAATCTTTGTTCTTTGGCAGAATATGTGATACTTCATTCCCTTTCGTTTATCCACTGACTTGAAACCACGATATATGTATATATATATATATAGTGTCGTGGTATCTTGACAAATATTAACTTGTTTAGACAGTTAGTATCAAAGCAGTGTAACCTTGCAAGTGTATACCTTATTAATTCCAGTAATTTGGAATGTGCTGATATTCGAGTACATTTTAGACATAGGACCCTCAACAATGCTCAGTTAGTATATAATTGTGAGTTTTAGGTAAATATATCAATTCTGTAGTTCCATTGTAAAATATGTATCTAAAGGAATTCTAGTAGTTACTTTGAATTTCATTATACTATAATTACATGACTATTGTATATGAATGTTTGAACATACACAAAAAATAATATAATTTCATATTATTTAAAAAAAAAGGAATTATATTCTGTTGCTTTTTTTTCGTAATTTCCACAATTCTGTGAAAGGTGCGCAAGCTGTCGATGTGTATCCGAAGATTAATTTTTGCATTCTCTACACACTTTCTCTGCATTCGCCGTACTCCTGTTTGCTAACTATAAATTCTCATAGGAATTAACGCGCGCTATCGCTGTGATAAAGTATAACGATAAGGTTACATCAGGACTGGAGGCTAGAGGAATGATTATTTCGACCGAGAGTTAGACGGGAATATTCCTGACGATAAAGGGTACAGTGTCTCAGAGAGAGAGAGAGAGAGAGAGAGAGAGAGAGAGAGAGAATGTAGAAGTGATTGCAAGAGCGAGAGAGCTGGAGATAAATTACGATGGCCTAAGAAATCCATTAGTCGTCTCGTAAACCTTGCTCGACTGTCATTCACTTGTCAGTCCTGCATTCTCGATCCTCGTAACGAAGGAACTTAGCTGAAAGTTGAAAAAAAACGCATTCTTCTCTCATTCTACAAGAAAGTTATACCGTTGAAAAGTGTAAATTTAATTTCTATGAGAAATAAATTTTTCTCTAAATTGTCAAATAACTTACAGTAATGGATCCGCTACTAAATACGTGTGCAGGTTTCGAAAGTGACATTCCATAGGAAGAAAAGGAAACGACAGATAAGGAAGCGAAACAGACCATTATGTGTGTATATGCATTAAACATTGGTCTTTGAGGAGCTAGTTTTCGTTGGTTCCCGAAGGCTATTCCCTGGAGGTTGGTCGGCGCCGTTTTCGAATCTTCGGGACGAGACGTCACGACGTCTTATTGAATATATAATTTAAATTTCAAAGTATAAATAATGTCCAATGATATACAGAGTGGATGTGAGGGTCAGCGAATGAGTGGTAAGGGTATAAAGGAGGAGCACATATAATTAGGATAAGAATGATACGAGGAGGTGTAGGACAAGGTGGGGATCATCCCCATCCTCGTAGCGAATGTAACATAATAAATAATAGAGTCGAGGTCCGATGCTCCTCAGTCTCCCTTTACTCGTCTCGTTCGTCCCGACCCTGAAATATTCACGGGCAGTAATGGGGGCTGAAACTCGGCGCTGCCCGCAAATCCACCTGTCAGTCCACCGACCGCTTTTGGAAATGCGTTTTACTTGGTTTCGCATATAAAATCAAAGAAATTGAATCACGCTTTTACGTTTCTGTAGTTTCTCGTTTCCTGTGCTCCCAGCTGCCGTATAGTCTCGGCGCAATCGCCACTGTCGCCGTTGCTGCTGGATCACAAAGACTTCCGGTAAACGCTTTGATATCCAATGGTTTCCGAGAATCAATTGAAAATTGCACAGGATCTTTATGGGATCGGCAATATTATTAGAGCTTCCAGATTGTGGCTTTGCAACGGAAATCGATTGACGTATGTCGAAGACGTCATTCGCGGTTTTAGCAAGGTTGCACGCGCGTTCCGCGTTATCGTGTTCCATGTGCGAAGGTGCAGGTAGGACTCCAAGGTATTTCCGTCACGTAGAAAACTTTTTAATCCACGTTTTCCAATTTTTTCCCTGTCAACTTTGCCCTCTCGTGGCTTGATTTTTTCTCTCTCTCGTATACTCTCTTCTACAACTTCCTCTCTCTCTCTCTCTCTGTCTCTCTCTCTCTTTCTTTCTTTCTCTCTCTTTCTATCTCTGTGCCTCGGTATACGTATTCCCGCACGTATACATGAACGTGTAGATCTCTATTGAAGGAGTGGGCGAGTGCGCGCAAACGTGTATGGGTGATCGGGGCAGAGGCGGGCGGGGGAGGGTTGTACCAATCTGCATCTTTTCTGGTATGCGGTAATTCGGAGCATCCCCGATAATAGGAATTCATGGTCGTATGGCAGGAGCATAGGAGGAGGGAACGTGCTCGCAGGCGGACTACCACGACTGCCTCAGAATATTCCGACCCTTATTGAGGCTGCACTGTTATTCCCATCTCTGCTGTACTCGTGCAGGGGATGAAATTGGAGAAAAAGAAAAGAAAAGTCATTCGCACGATTTCTCACCAGCGTCACGCGACTTGTCTTTGGCAGTGACGCGCATTGCGTCCTAGTCGAATGATCGAACGAGTCGAGTCAAAGTGGTCTGGCAGGATTGGCTAGTGGCCAGACGGCCATAATTGAACACCGTGTTCACCCGGGCTGTTCCAGAGTTGTCCACTTAAGCGGACGGCACGAAACAGTGTCTACTTTACTACTTTATGTCTATAAATCAGAAACAATTAGTTGCTTGCGTTAAACACTCCGTGGAGCGATAAACCTGCCTACTCGGAAGCGACCGTCTGTCTCTTTCAGGTCGTATATCCCGGACAGTGGGTTGGATGACTTCTATTGCGCTTGATGGGTGGTACATACCTGATGGGAGCGGACCTTGTGGCGCTTACGCAAGGACTATAGTCGTACTGTTAGAATCTGCCAATTTTATGTGACGAATGACCGGGGCCAGAACTAAAGTTAGATGCAGAACGCGCGAGCCATTTCGAACTGTGGCCATGCAATTCAAAGTGACTCTGGCTGACATTAGACTGCGACTGGCAACCTAAATAGCTCAAACGAGAGACTGATGAAATCGATAGCACCTACGACGTAGCCTGGCGTCCCGAAAATCCCATGGTAATCCCGTGGCGTGACGCCCAGTTGTTAGAAGAGCTTGCTCTGCGTACAAAGGGCCTCGCATTAAATTAGGGGGCAATTCTCTCGATGCTTTTGGTTTAATTTACACGCGATAGATAGAGCTCGCTACGGACAGTCGTAATTTAGAGTTTTGTCCCTAGGAGAAAGCTTGAGAATACACTATGAAATTCGGTAGATAGAAATTGCCAGACACGAGGGAGACACCGTGGCCCGTGTACTACTTACTTCCCGTATCTATAGCCCAGCGAGCCTCGACATTCGAAAAACATGTATTAACTGGAAATCGATGCACCTTGTATCAAGGCTCACGTAATGCCAGCTACTGCGATCCTATCTCTAAACTTTTTCTTTATGATCGTTTTGCCATACCCGAGGAATAATATTAGTCTGCTTTAGTTTTATGTACCCACCGATGCCGTTTGGCATTCATTTAGATCGCAATCGTGCCTTCGAACTCTTTATTGCCCCGAATCACGAATCCACGAGAGGCTACGACCAGTATCACAATCGAAATGCTTACGCACAGCGATACTAAAGTCATCCCCTAATTATTTTGACCTATGTTGGATATGCATATATGTATATTGAGAAAGAGAGAGAGAGAGAGAGAGAGGGAGAGGGAGAGGGAGAGAGAGAGACAGAGAGAGGGAGAGGGAGAGGGAGAGGGAGAGGGAGAGAGAGAGAGACAGAGAGAGACAGAGAGAGGGGGGGGGGAGGGAGAGAGGGGGGAGAGAGAGAGAGAGAAACGAAAAGGAGGAAAATGTATAAAAGAAAAAATCTAAAAAGCACCAAGAGCAAAGCCCCAAAGCAAATTGGAGGAGCGCGCGATCGCCCCGAGGAATGTTTAGCACGGGAAAAAGCAACGCCGCACTGCAGCACGTTTTAATAATTGAAATAAAAGGAAAGAAGGGAGCTTCGGTGGGAATGGCGAAAGGCAAGAAGGCGATACCGACACCAGAAGCCGGAGAGAAGCCCAGGAGGAGTCTCGGAGCTCCGCCTCGGTCACCTAAGTGGAAAGTAACGACCGGTGGTTACATTAATACTACCACCACACGTACTCGTCGGCTCTCACGTACACTCTTGAATGCGTAATCATTCGTATGCATATATCATACCAAGGATCTGGAGATCCCTAAGAGAAGATGATTAAATTGAAATTTACGCTCGGTGAATAGACACGCTTTACAGTTTTCAAGGGCGACTGAATATATCAGAAAACTTTTACACGAACGACCCTCATCCGGATATTTCTAGTTTCAACCATAAAGAGGGAACTCCATAGGTACGCGTATGAGCGGCTTGACTAAAATTTACGCTCATCCCCCTTTACCTTTGGATTCAAACCCTACGCCCACTCCATACTTCCGGCACGATCCAATGTCCTCGAAATCGGCCGAAAGGTCCAGCAGCGTCATAATATTAAGCGTAGGGACGACGCTATTCAACGTTCGACCTCGATACAGCCCTTCGTAACAGTGGGTAACTCGTTTTTCGTGTTAATGGCATATGGCGTATATCGAAAGCCCGTGATAAGATAGCGCCCGTGCATTTGCTCTTATCGCCGGTGAGCACATCGCAACCAGATAAAGTCTCGTGGTTTTAAAATCACACTTGGCTGGGACTGCTTTGAAAAGAAACTTCTCTGGTGGGAATGAAAGAAAAATAAAACTATTATATACGTGTATGTACAGCGCGTATCAGTCGAGTGAACGAAAAATCCCAGAGGCGAGTATCTTTCATTTCTGAAGTTTCTATAGCTTCGGCTGGTACATTCTGCGCTGACTGGGCTTTCGGCATATATCCACATGCGTGTAACATACTAGACGATGAATGAGGCACGTTAGTATCATCCGATAAATCACCGAAGAGAATCGCGAACAAAAAGCTCTTATGAATAAGATATGCTGATAGGAGGGGTGTGGGTATATAAATAAAACCGGAAGCGGTTTCGGTTTTCTTTTCACATGTCTCGTCGACAATATTTATTTTCCCATTTGTTTTTCTCCGCTTTTCGCAGTTTTTCGTGATTTCGGTGAATTATTACGTAAGAGAGCTCTCTCACTAATATCTGTAGGTCAAAATTATATTTTTCGCGCTGGCATAAATTTTGTCTGGAGCGGGGGGGGGGGGGGACGCTGGTGGAGAGTGTTAGCTCGTCGAAACAGTTTTCATGGTAACAAAATTCTGTCTTTATTACCGTGTAGATTTAATCTTGAAAAAATATCTTTTACCTCGAAGCAAGAATCATGAAGAATTTTATCCGGTGCAACGGGAATCTCAAGGGAGCACCGACAATTGTTACGACATAAAGAAAAATGCAGCATTCCAGGTTTGCTTGACATTCTCATGCGGAAATACCAAGCCAAATATGCTTTTAAGGAAGCAGCTAGCTCAGCTTTGGATAATATTCTTTGGTTTATCTCTTTGTGCGCATCGACAAGGTTTACGGTACAGCGCAGCATCCTTGTCAAAAGGATTAGCATGTAGATCCCACGTGTAGTTTCTTCCGTCAGAAACAGACTGACGAACGAGGTGCTTACGCATTATGATAAATATCATAAATATGGGGACGAACTAGGTAAATTTACAGGATCGGATGTATAAGCAGTTATCTTGACTCTTAGGCAGTCGCTTCGACTCCACGACACAAGGTCTGTCTGGAGAAAACGCCGTATCTAGGAGGACGTGGATGATTACGACGAGTAGACGTCGGCAGGAGACTTCAGGTAATCGAATAACCGTCATGCCAGGGAACACCAGCCGGAGGTACCTACGTATTCAGTCTTCAGGGAGTTTCTTCGTAGCTCACCTCGCACGTCTTAACTTATAACATTACGTGGTAGCAACCCCATGGGCCATGGCTAAAGCCAGGGGGTAACCATCCAACCTCGCGACTGCAGCGTAGGAGGAGGCCAGAAGTCATCGCTGTGTTAGACGTTCCTTGTATTTTTTGGACTTTCTTCTATTTCCCCCCGACTCCTCAGGATCGGAGTATACGAAAGCAGAGTTGAAAATGGATTTTTCAATAATGACGTCACTTGAGAATTTTTATTTTTCTACACGTCCTATACAGTACGCATGGAAGAATACAGCGACGTTCACGTATAGCTAGGTATGAAAGACACAAAGGTGGGTTCACCTTTGACTTGACATTTCTTTACATGCGGTACGTTATCGTCGAGCAAACCCCGATAATTAAACGGAACGCCGGAGATAGGCGTCGCGACGGGAGAAACGACGTCTCTATGGTCGAACGTACATTAACCGTGGTATGAGTATCGCACGTGAACTCTTTAACGCAATACCAGACGTTAACTTAATAATTATGATATTAAAGTTCTGCCTTATAGCGCGCTAGGAACGTTTGCCACTATATTCTCCGTTGGAGTTCGTCGCTCAAGGCGCTCGCGCATCCCGCCGACCATTTATAAATACTACTTGCAGCTTGATGTGAATGCAAGCCAGCTCGATTCCAGACAGGAAACTGTATCGACACGTATTCGCTTGCTGCATCTTTTGCCATCCTACCGCCGATGCTGAATGTGCATTCATTGCCAATTCCATTCGGAATAGTTGCTTCGTGCTGAGGCACACTGTGGAGACGACATCTTGGTACTGCGCGACGTCCATAAATTCAGGAACGTCTTTCGACTCCCGTCGACTCTACAGCGTGCGATGCAGCGCCGTAGTTATCTTACATTTGCGATTGCGATAAATTTACGGATAACGATGTTACCGAGTACCTCGAGATAAAGCGACACTGTTGTGATAAGGAGATAAGCAAGACAAAGGGAGATCCGTGAGGAGATAAGCGACTTAAGTATTTCTGTTACGTCAATGCTATGTGGTTATCAGTGTCATTACAGTGTTCCGGTTGTATGTGGGTATGAAAAATATTATGGGATTTGTATGCTAATTTTTTTCATATTTTTATCTTTCCTGGAAATTGCTTTCACGGATAACCTCTATTTTACTTCACTTTTTTTTTATCTCGTTTTTCACCGAAAACAGTGCAGGGTGATTGTCATGCGCGCATGTATCTGGTATTTTCTATCATAAAGTTTTGAGGTGGTTGCAATGACGTATGCTCGTATATGGCAGAATGACCATCCTCCCTACATTGGCTCAGGGCCAGCAAGCACACAAGGAAACACGTGTTCAAGATTAGCCGGCCGACAGGTGCTACCGGTAGCCTGCAAGCTTCCGCCTAAGTTTGCATACGCGATACCATGTTTCAGTTACGAAAGAGGCAACCGTATTTCGAAGTTCGGCATTCGTGAATTCGTGGAGATCAATTTTTCGTGAAAAATTGCATTCGGGTTAGAAAGGCTCTGGAAACTTATATAACTTTGTCGCTTTGACCGCTGCTGACGATATTTAACGGGACAGAGGTTAAACTTGACTTTGCGTGAATTTTTCTTTATGTATATATATGTATTCCAATCCTTTCCTTTCTTTTCTCTTCTCTTGCTCACCGGAAAGCACTATAGTTCCCAATTAGTCCGTAAAGGCACAGCAAACGCAACGACTCGAAGTATCCACAACGACGGGGACCTACTTACACCGCATTTTCTCCTAGAAAACGAAACAATGGTTAACGCGCAGGCCTTCGATAAACCCTCCAAATTGGCTCTTACGACCGCTGCTACTCGTAACCATAACGCATCCCTCCCGTAACGCGTAAGATGTACGAGGTAGTGCCCTAATGAAACTCGAGCTATACGATATTCAGGACTCGAGCCTACGTTTTACTCGATTTACAACCGGATCAGTACAATATGAAATTTACGAAAGAAAGAACATTTTTGTAATTTACGAAAGTCCCGATAAGAGGTCCCTCCGAACAACAAGAATCCAAGGGACATGACAAAAAATTCCCTGTCCAAATTCTCGTGTGTGAATATGGAATCCTTTTCTCTCGGCGTGTCCGACGGAGCGAAGAAATCTCTGCTGCATTGCGGAAACAGTGCAGCCTTGCATATGTATGCAAGCCCACCACCGACGCTCTACGTCTTACCAGCCACGAATTACGTAAGCGTAAGGATGGCAGCAGAGTCAAGACGTAAGGAGGAAGATACGTCAGTGTCGTGCTGCAAGTTGGCCGCGTTAATTACCTGCCTTGGTTGGGGTTGCTTTACGTTACGTAGCCAGAGGAACGCTGATGGTTACGGTAATTGGTAATCGGGCAAAGGATCCCTTGTTCTCGAGGGTCCTGTGGGAACCGGTCGACATGAGCTCTGGAAGCAGATCGGGAAACTGACGGGACTGCATTGCTATGTATTTTCTATTTATTTTTCATCTACTCGAAATGCATTTTCAAGGGATCTTGAATACTGCGCAGGTACTGGTATACGCATTGCGTAATTATCAGTTACGTCCAGATAGTATGACGTTGGTGTATATGGTATCTACGTACCGACTGGTCTATACGGTACGTGGCCAAGTGTAATGTGTCACTGTCATCGGTGTACGGTATCCAAATGGTTATCAGGGACATAGGGGTAGCAAGGCCTACAGTTAATAATAGTGCGAAATGTCGCTGCAACTCGATGCTTTACCGCAATGCCGCATTCGCATTTTACTGCGCGAACCAGTAGCCTAACTGTACCTGCTTCTCTGTGTCAGTATGACTACAGCATGGTTTTACCTACCACCTCCCTTGTCTGTCTATTGTCGTTCCTGCTTCCCTGACTTCCCTATTATACTGCCTGCTACAAGCCTCCGTGCTCAACTAATCACAAATATAAATATTCATATCGCGCGGAAAATTTTCTGCGAGCATTCGTTATTCATACGAGCGAGGATGAGCTGTTTTATGGTAAATTGCTGTCTCGACTGGCCAATCCCGAACCAGCATCGAACTAAACGAATCTAATGCAAAAGTTAAACTTGCCATTTCTTCGAAGTTCCCGGAAAATTTTTTTCCCAATTACGAGAACGCTGGTGCTTGTCTCTCTGGTACAGGATAAGTACCAAGAACCTACATACATTCGAGGCTCACGATCCGTGGCGGAGAAAAGGAACGAATCATTGCAGATGCAAACTATGCTTAGCTTTTGCTTCAATTTCGAAAGTTTGCCCGAGACAAATAGCAATCCTGCTGGCTTTTCCTTATTAGGGACGAGATCAAACGGTTTTTAACATTCGAAAGATTATGATTATCAGTATGGTGTCGAATGTAGCTTTAAGGCACGTAAATATTGGTTTTCTGGTTTCGAATTTGGTACGCGAAATAATTACTTGGCAATGCTTGGTTATCGACGGTGCATCAAAAGCACCTAGCAAGAGCATCAATTTCGAGGGTGTAATTTTTCAAGAGGTTAGATATATTATTATTATTTATATTAAAAAAAAGATATTTTCTATACCGCAAATACAAGTGTCTAACAAAGTTTGTTATTCTCACATATTCCAACGTTAAAACGACACTTGGAAGCGTATAAAAAGTGACTACTGTAGAATTACAGGGAATGTACAATTCTACACTTCGTTCCGCGCTCGTATTTACGGTGTACTTATAATCGCGAGGCTATTTGATAATAAAACGAAATAGGACTGGATCGCTCGCGAGTTATATTTAGGATGAAATTATCATGTGCTTCGGGCCGTATCAAAGTAATTATCCGATCTCTTCGTTTCGTCCGTATTTGCTGGAAAATAATTTCGTGGCTCCGCTGGATTTCTCTAGAGGATTTATTTCAGCCTTTGAAGACGCGCAGGTCCTATCGAACGCTATCGACCTACCTCCTGGTACCCATGTAACCCCCGAATATAGGGGTGGCTGTCTTTCGGAGAGGCCTCGTGAAAGTCGAGGGTTGCACCGGGCCCCTCATCCCTTATAACATTAACCCCGTATTGCATTACAATTTTAATAAGGACACTCTATATATACACCAATATAACAATACTGCATAAAATGGAGATGCCATTAGCATATAATTGTCATCTTTGGGGCTCGTGAGTCACCTTCTACCTTCTCCCCTATATAGGGGAGATCGTTGTTAGTCGAAACACGATGTCGAATGAAATAAAATCGTTTGATCTGCCATCTATGGGTAGTGAATAAATTATATACTTAATTGCCTGATCAGCTGTAATTATTTTTAAAAGAAATCACCAAAATTTCTCAAGAAGATTTTGTAAGATTCGTCGGTAACATTTAACTAGGACATGATACGTTTGCGTTTCAACTGACAGCAGTCTCCCTTGCATATGAACGTATATCGATCGAGAGCCATATCGTTTTCTCATATTAAACTATATTTACCTAAATGGTAAAACTTTTATATCGTTCGATCCCCATAAAGACAAGTTCGTGTAAGGAGAAGGAAGTATGCAGGAAATTTGAGATTGTTCAGAATAATATAGGGAAAATGTTGCCTGAGAGGGCATAGCGAATAACACGGTGAAATGTATGCCGTCTAAACATCCTTAACCTACTTATACCAATACCTATAAGCTTTAGGAAAGAATATGAAAATAATTTTTAAAAAGTTCCAGTTATCAACAATTTCTCCAATTATTGATTTTGAATAATCAGCCGC
The DNA here is from genome assembly GCA_031762395.1 of Calameuta pygmaea. NCBI lineage: Eukaryota > Metazoa > Arthropoda > Insecta > Hymenoptera > Cephidae > Calameuta > Calameuta pygmaea. The sequence goes on along the minus strand of JASANN010000060.1, from coordinate 344,812 downwards.
GAATAAATAGTGAATACAATAAACCGCCAAAAATTATATTAGGGCATTTATGAAAAAATTCAAGACGATAATTAAAAAAAAAAAAGATGTTATGCCTACGTGTATAATAGTTGTCGAGTTACAGTTCACATATGCCATCTGCCGTAGGTTCTCAGATAATCAAGCTTTCGCAGATCCAGTACAGATACAGCGAAACGCCCTGCCGTTACCAGGAACGAAGATTGCCATTATCGATTTGTGGCTATGGGCTGGTAATATCGAGAAAGAATTCACCAAAGAATTTTTTTCTTCATCTATTTCACCCTTTTCAATTCCGACTCTTCATTTTGATCACGTTTACTCGAACAAGCACTCGAATGCGATACGCATACGATCGAGTGTGGACGCTAATTAAGATAGCATACCAAGAGTTGTCTGCCTAGTGAAGCTAATTTAACTAGTATTGGGGTTGCGAGCGAAAGCATCCTTCCGAAAGATCCAATTGGATTGGAAACGTAATGGCAGTGGTGGTACAGTCGGTCAGTCTTGTTCGATTCGATTAAACCCGTATCTACAGTAACCTTTTACCTTGGCCATATATTTTTATTAGTTAGACTGTACGTCTTTTTCCCAATAACGATCTAAAGCACTTTCATTTCTGTTGAGCACAAGAAGACACCGCCTTACGGATGTTGTACCGCTGCAAAGCGACAGTTGTATTACATGGAAATCAGACATTTGATATTTCAACGAAATTCGAGGATCGTTCTGTTCAGCCCGTATCACGTTGATCGCCGTCTGATGGTGGTTGCGTGTTGTGAAAAAAGAAACGTTACAACGATCCTTTTTAAAATTCACGATTTTATTTAACCGCTGAACCATTCAGCATCCAGTTGGCGATAGCAACGAAATAATAACGGATTTATAATGCATTTGAAAACCGAGGAAATGAGAAAAACCTTACGACTCTACATACTGCCGAATCACATATTTTCAATTCAATCTGCTTCGGCTGCCTCGGGTACGAGCGATCGAAGGAAAAACCATTATTCTTTCGCGTGGAAAAAAAAGCGTGGAAGACGACGTTTCGCTGCTGGGGCTGAGATCGAGGAGAAGGAGAAAGAGGAGGAGCGGAGGAGCGAAGAGAATATACTAGGGGATAGAAAGATGAACTAAAGAATCCAAAGATGAGGGGTAAGGGATGATATCAATACGTATGATACGATGGAGCAATGCCATGGTCCGACTATGAAATGTTACATATAACCCATAGGTACTATACTGTAGCTAGTGGATCCAGTGCGCAACAAAGCAGCCATAAGCATACTGTGGCCGTAAGTCTTCAGTATAATGTTCCAGGGCATAACAGGAAAACGGATATCCAGCCGAATGCCTGGTGCGTCGAACGGAAGTGAATATATGCACATATATATGTAGTATAGCAGAGTCAACCGGGCAAACTGATTTCCGCTATCTTCACCGGGTGGCTAATACATCCGCATCCAAGACGAAGTCTCGGCAAGAAACATGGAAATTGCGGAGCCGAGAAGACGCAGTGCAGCCAACGAATAAGCTCGGCAAAATAAAATATCCCCGGAGATGCTATCCATTTCGTATAAGCCGATCAGAGGATATATAGGAAAGAATGGCGACGTGGTGGTGGGGTGGTGGGCGAGAGAGTAGAACGAGGAGGGTACGGCGAACTTTTCCAGAGAAGTGGTAGGGCACGGGAATCTCTTTCGATTATTGGGACATTTCGTTTATGGCATTCTTTTTGCGATTGTATTTTATGGGACGTTTTTGTTACCGGGCTGATACTTTTTTTTTCCCAGAGAGATTATTTGCTACCGACTGCCCTCCCGCCATGAACGCTGCCCTATCGCTTCGTTATTTGCTCGATGAAGTGACCTCGATAGGAAACCCAGGCTCTGTTCTGGATAGTTTTTTTGTTTCATCCAACGATTGGTACCTGCATCCGGATGCGCAATTTCGTGCACTCTCAACCATCCCTCTAAATAAGTCAGTGGACTCTCGATTAGCTGCAACTGGGTCATATTTTCTACGTTTTGGCATTCGCTTCGATATTCCGTATTTGAATCGAGGGAGTTAATCGATCGGTGTACCATGCTTTCGTTTGACTTTGCTGTAGCTCATCGCTATAAAATTGCGTGTTTTTTTAAAAAATATCTTATAATTGGGCAAGGTTCACCCATTTCTGCAAAATGATCGAGATCTTATTACGAACTTAACGGTTCCAAAGACGCCTAGCTTTACCCGAGGGTCTGGCGTACGAGAGAAACAAACCGGCGCCTGCGAGTCGTGCGGCCGCGTGTAAACTAGCGCGCGCCGACGACTGCGTTCCGTGTTGGAAGAGTGGTTGGATTTAACGTAGAATCCGTGGTCCCCTAGGTAACTTCGTCCTGACAATGCCACTTTGCATCCGGGATGATGTAACTGGCAACCGGGCCCCGACTAACTGAATTACCGGTGCAAATAATGGAAGTTGCTTCTTGCCAAGATTTAGCGGACCGGATTTTCGGCCAAGTTTCGAGACCATTAATTAACCTATGCGGATTCTAAGGTTAAGGAAACACTTGTAACATACTTAAACTACGCTCATCGACGTGACATATAGCAATTACGGAACAATCACTCGTCGTCGATTCCAGACTATATACATACATATTTAATGTGTATGTGAGAATACGTAATTACCATATAGCCAAAGCCATAATAATCCAACATATAATTAAATTTGACTATCCCTTATTTACACGAAATTTCGTACCTTCCATGTATCCATTGTCGATTTATTACTTCCTTTCAAGCATTGGATCAGATATTCAAAGAATTTCATCCGATTGCCGTAGCCACATAAAAACCCTGATCTCACTGAGGCACGGAGCAAACGAAGCATCCAGTAAAGAGCCAGGTCGACTCGATGTTATTCCATTGAAGTTTATTGCTCCGAGATAACCTCCGGCAGCGACCCTTCCATTCTTATCAAGGATTCGCTATGCGCTCCAAGTAGTAACTAACGAGTTGGCGCTACGTTCCAGATTGTTTGGTCTGCTTCGAAGATATTATCTCGTGCTTCCACGTTGCGCCTCTCTGTATCTATGGGTGGTACTAGTCTCGCGGTATGCCGGACCGCCTCCCATATTAATACATAAATTTTGCGAGTGGTGCAGATCGCTTTTCCGCAGGACGTACCATATCCGTCATGTGAGGGAATTGGGTATAGGTACATATGTATACTGTACCAAATAGTACGAATGTGGAGTACCTAAGAAGAAGTGTGCTACTGTGCGAGAGTAAGGAAGATGAATTAATCAAGAGAGAGAGAGAGAGAGAGAGAGAGAGAGAGAGAGAGAGTAAAGATTTCGCTGGTAATTTACAGCGCAAATGTAGCCGCAGCATCCAACTACTTACCTTACCTTCCAAGATCAAACTCTCTCGAATAATCTCAATTAATCGCGCCACATCAGGCGCCGTGGTCTCGCAATTAATGCGTACGCGACAGTACAAGACTGTGCACGTATATACATATACATATATAACAGTATATACTTTAAGTAGCTACTTAGATATACTATAGCGTCTAAGCGTCACGTTGCATACCTAGTAAAGATAATTGAATTGTCCTGCCACATGACTGGAGCACATTAAAAAGATAACTATTTAAAATTGATAAGGAATTTAATTAGAAATAACTTTTGTTTGCGCTTTCTTTTTTTTTGTAATAAATATCCTACATTATAATGATAATCACGTGTTCGAAACGTTCGATGTATGAATGTATGAAGTTCTTGGAGATTATCATAAAATTCTACATAAATACGTAAACAAAAGAGGGAGGGGATGCGAAAAAAAGAGCCTCGCACAAAACTTGAAGCCAGGAGTTTTCCGAGTGGAGTTTCGCGCACGCGATAGCAGAATAGAGGTAGAAGCTACGCGATTTAAAGTGGCACTGTGGACTGTAACCTCACGCCAGTAATTTACAGTTGGGAATGTAGCACGTGTAAAAAATAGTGGTAATGGTTTAGCTTTGTCTACGTCGCAGGTACTCCCTATATTCTGCAGTGTCAAGGGACCAGTACGTTGAGCCACCACTCCTATATATATATGTGTGTGTGCGTGTATGTGTATAGCAGCCGCTGCCACTTCGCTAACGACGTATGTGACGTAGGTGGTATGATACAAGTTTCCACTTATTTGCGTCTGATGATCATAGCAATGCGACCGTTACAGTTTCACTGAAAATTACCTAATCATTCGTTTTTACTTTTCCGCAGTACTCGCGACAAAACAGTCGAGTCGCTGGAACGTATCCCTTATGCCCAGCCCACAGTCACTTTCCGTAGCAGCAATTCCCGACCGGCTGCTATTTGTCAGTGGTAGTAGCGCGGCGGGAGGACGCGTGCCTCGTGACGATCTGCACAAGTCGACCCTTCGACAAATATCCACGTTTCGTATTACGGAAGGTCATAACGTCCCTCTCTATATATATATATCGCTCCTGTCCTCGTTATATCTCACAACCTACGTAAATTTCCGTATCCGGCCTGCGTCGTCACCGCACCCTTATTGAATGTGCCCCGCCTTGCCTATCCCTCCTTATATCCCACCGTGGCATCCATTGCTGAGATGCCGTAAATTCCATCGACGATAATATAAAATAAAAGGAAATATTAACTTTTCAATCGGTTATGTGAACACTCTTCGGTTTCATTGGATAGCCATTTGCATGGGTCCTCTGTGAGCAGTAGATCGTCGATCGTTTTCAATTTATCACGAGGAATCAAGATCTATTTTTTTTCACACGAATTTCATTTCGCCGTATTGAAACGTCGAAACTCGTTGGTCGGTCGACGTAGACGATTTGCGATGAACTCGTATGAGCGAGAGTGCGATAAAAGGCACGTCAAGCTCGTTAATTCGAGACCAATTGACGATCCCATTGTCTGTCAATTTCATGTAAAACCACGCAAGTATGGAATCTACCGGAATTTACGGACGTAATAGACTGTTCAACAGTGACGTATAATCGTTCCATTTTCAAGAAGATAGATTGATAGTAAAGCAGATATATACTTCGAGGGAATCAACATTATAATGACATTAATTTCATTGAAATTCGAATTATTTCGAAAGAGTGAAAGACAATAACCCCTTGATTCACTCTGACCCAGATTTATTCCCAATGCGCATTGCTCTATATACCTCTGATGTGCTCGTTCATCCGTGCGCGTGTGCGCGTTTAATACTCTTAATTAATTGAATACTCCCACCATGATCAAAAATAAAAATAAAATGCGAATTCGCAAGATGGGATTTGATGAGACGATATCACTGTTGAAATTCGCAGTTGCAACTTCCCCCTGGTAAAGTCAATGCAATAGCTGCGTCCCAAGTCGGAATCCGATTAGCAGCCCACGGGCAGCCAAGCGATACTAGTTGGCCGGAACCCACCAGGCCAAATCTCGCCAACCCTATGCGATGGGGTTCGTATGGTGTCAGAGTGGCATTAAATGACATTTCGGACCCCAACATTCGGCCCCTGTAAATGTGTAATTTCGCCACGAAAATCTCGTCCACTAGCAACTTTCCCTGACAGTATCTTACTCTCTAGGGGGTGTTACACACGTTGCACCGTCGACACGTGCAACGAAGTTCACTTAAGGTGTCTCATACGTATATTCACTGAGTGGAACCACGTCAGACTTGTACAAGTCTGGAAAGTACATACCCCGTCCCTTAAGTGAATATACTACGCTCTAGTTGGCTGCAAAATATTCGCCGAGAGTTGGCAGTCCGGATAACACGTGGTACCAAGGATCTAGGGGTGCGAAAAGTTTGTAGTTATTTACGACTTGGGCTCTAGACTTTTTACACATTCTGGTGCAAACGGGAGTACGATAAAGCGTGTAGCGCCAGTGCACATTGTATGGAAGACCAAACGAATAGGAGCAGTCCAATAAAGCCAGCCAGCCAGCCAGCCAGCCAGCCAGCCACCCAACCAGCCAGCCAGCCAGCCAGCCAGCCAGCCAACCAACCAACCAGCCAACCAACCAACCAACCAACCAACCAACCAACCAACCAACCAACCAACCAACCAACCAACCAACCAACCAACCAAC
>JASANN010000060.1:304606-338593 GCA_031762395.1 Calameuta pygmaea | reverse complement strand
CCAACCAACCAACCAACCAACCAACCAACCAACCAACCAACCAACCAACCAACCAACCAACCAACCAACCAACCAACCAACCAACCAACCAACCAACCAACCAACCAACCAACTAGCCAGCCAGTTGGTTTGGCGAAAGCATCGATCCTTAGATTAAAACATCGACCCCATTCCGCAGTCTCCCCTTATTTCTGGTTGGCTGCAGATTAAAACGCGACGCGATCAAACGCTCCGACTCTGAGTACTTTTGCTTGGGTTTGGTTGGATACTTCGTGGTAAGGTAAGACCTACTGAAAAATGGCGGATATTCAATATACCCCTTAGATATTTGAAATAAGGTTTGTAAGAAGGAGTTTATAAAAGGAGCGCAATCTAAATATTGTGACAAGATCTTATCTCTTGTTATGGATTAGAGCACGGAGTTAGGTCGCTGTAGAATTTTCAGTCTATAGAGGGGAAAATGTGAAGCTGAATTTACTCGTTGGCGTAAATACACGTGAATGCTCAGCAGTTCGTAAAAATAATAATTCCGCTGTAATTTGCACGAAAGTGGCGCCTGTACAGTCGGACATTTTTGACGTGGTCGACAATCCCTTTTGATGAGTTGGGCACAGTCGAGTGCGTGCCAATTAATGATAACGTCAGAGGGGATCGGTTGGTTTCTCGTCGTAGGATCAAAATACGCAGAGAAGATTTCATGAAAATAATTCAATTTCGTAGGAATATCGCGACGAAAAGGTGGGTGTTGCGCTTCTAAAGACTGTTACAGCGAGTTGACGAGAAAAGTGAAAAAGAATCAAGAAAATATTTGAACATTTTTTTAATAATTTTCATGAAACGTGGTCCTGACGATAAATGAAAATACCTAGTTACTTCCTCTCTACTTCCTGGTGAAATGGTGAATTCTCCTAGGCGCTGGTTATCCGATCGATCTGAAGCCAGCACCAAGGTAGACATAGTCAGGATGTCTAGAGATCCTGAAGGTGGCCCTCGCGGTATGTCCGGCAGCTGAGTCTGCGGGTGAGCATTGGTATGCGACGAAGTGGCGCAAACGGTCCGTGGAGTGTTGCTCCGGTATGTTGGCAGCTCGTACGACTCCCAAACGGTCTATTTACCCTCGTTGACACGTACCCACCTCCCTACATATCAGAAAGAAGGTTAGGTTGGCGTCATCGGTTCATTAGAAAATGAGGAAACGAGAAGAGGGATTCGACTTGGCTGTCTCACCAGAGGACCATCATCATGTCACTAGCCAAAGACCCTAGTCTGGGGAATCGGGCCGAATCGGCTAATTGGAAGGTGAAACGGCATGAGTTTTTGGACGATCCATTCTCTTTCTTGGTGGCACGAAACAATGGTGGGCGATAACTCTATCGAGGAGAGGCACTCTGTAATAAATTTGTCTTGGCCAGTGATAGTGCTCGAGATAGCTGAGCTCGTCGTAGGTGAAGGTGCAGGGTAGGAAGGTTGTGGGGCTAGCTCAAGGGTCGCCGGAGACAGATGGGGTAATTACTACGAGGTGTGCTGATAGCACGCCCCACTGAGCCCGCTGAGCTCCGTGCGTTCTATACAGACAGCCATCGTCTACCTTACAGGGGTCCAAAGGGATGTTACACACGCCGCGTTACTCTTTACTGCGTTCAGTTCAGAAGACGTCGTCTATACTTTCGCCTTCTGTGTCTTTCTCTCTTTTTTCTTTTATCATTCCTCTCTTCTTCCTTCGCGCTACGTCCGCCCCTCATTCTCATCATCGCACTCTCGCGTTTCCTGGAGCACCAGACCACCTAACGCCGTATGCTCCCAGACGCCTTTCTCCTCCTTCCGGTAAAGTGAGAGTGATGGCTCCCCATGAAGCAAGTATTACCTAAAACACACTGGGCTAATACCCTAATCTTTTTCTTTGCCCGCGTATAGCCCCGACTCAGCACTTTATCGGTAGTCACACTTAAGCGTGAGAGTGGAATGGCTCGTACTTAGCAATTAGCCGGTGCACTTTAGCGAATCATGATAAATAGACAGTGGTTACGAATGGCACCTTTTCTCATAGAAGGAAGTATGCTCCTAATGCAGTTGGTGTAAACGGCGGGTCGTAAATTAAAAAAAAAAGGGGTAAGAATAGAAAGGTTCTTCCATGTCAGATGGTACATAGGGTAGAAAACGTATAAATGAAATTCTTTAATATTCTCACAAATATACATTATACAATAGCTGTACAGTAATATGTATATATCATCCCTTGTGCCAAGTTGTATGAGACGAATAAAAAAAATGTTCTCTCAACTTGGACATTGCACGCCATGCGTGTTCACACTAACCTCGTACATAAATGCATCGTAATTGTATTCATAAGTGCGCTTACATAGCCACGGGGGACGAGCGTGAGATACAGTGGGTGGAAAGGGACAGGTGCCGTGGATCCCACGAAGAGTGTTAGCTTGGAGAAATGCAGAGCAGTCTCCACGACCAGCAGCATCATGAGAGGACAGTGCTACGGTAGGAGGTACACTTGATAATGGCACAAAGAACGGCAACCAGGATAGAAGGGTGGACTGTAGAAAAGGGTTGAGGATGTAGAGAGAGGCTAGTGAGGCTTGAGATGCGCGCTCTAGAAGGCCGCATGAATTAGCCTCTCTTTAGGTATAAACCGACCGTGGCGCCAGTTTCCTCCGAACGAACGGCCAACCCAGACTGCCGAATTTACTGCCTGCATCCCCATTTTGTTGAGAGATGACAAACAAACATCACACCGATCCGTTTATCACACACTTACTGTACATGTATTCGCATTCTAAAATCGGTACGTTTCACTATGCTGATCCTGAATGCACTTTCTGTCCCTATCTCTGTCCTTCTCTCTTTTATACACTTTATCCCCCTATCCTTCCTCCTCAGTCTCTCTCTTCCCCCATTCCCTTCTCTCTGACATTTTCAACGTGCCCGGAGCTACGAGTGGACTTCACAAGGTTCGTAAAGGCTCGCAGGGCACTTCAGTCTGCATCGATGACGACTAATCACGTCAATGCACCAACCCCTTGAGGGAGCAAGGAGGGATGGCGGGTGGGATCTACCCGTTCGGTTGGTTCATAGTATGCCGGCCCTGGTCAGCTAAATCGACTCGTTCACGCTTCAGTGATAATCGAGTATATCGGATTTTCCAAGAAAAGGTGCACCCCGTCTAAACGGTTCGAAATGAAGTATAAGACGAGAGGAGGGAACATTGACGTCTGGGTCCATGTTGCCTCTGGCAGAATCCGATGGTATTATCCTGGCGTAATTACTCGGGAACCGCATCTCCGAGGAGTTTCAAGTGAGTTAGTCAGCCTGATCCAGTCGATTTTCGAATTCCGATACAGTAGACAGATATGACTTTTTCTAAAGCTAAAAAGCAATGAACAGCGGTCGTTCTTATTCGCAAAAACAATTTTGCCCTCTCCATTACGAGAACCACCTTTGCTTGCCAAGTGGTCTCTATCATTGCATCGTACAATATATGCATGCTACTGTACGTGTTCGAGAGGGAAGGTCAGTTGTACCAACCGTCCCGCGGACAATGTATCTGGCGACCAGCCAGGAGTACCAACCCTTCCGAGCATCACCATTGTTCGTGCTCCGTCCACCGCCATATCAGATTCCTGGATGTACATGGCGACCGGAAGGGTCGCTTCCCGAAATTTTGCTAGCTTTTCTCTTGGAAAGCTTTTATTTATCGCGCGGGACCACCACTACGCTTTAAAGTTCTTCCATGAACACCTTCTGCAGGAACTTACTAGCTTTCCTGTTTTAGTTTTAAATCGTGTTTCATATATCGCGATAAATAACCTATCGACTTCTACCTTTTTATTCGTTCAGCTTAAGTTAACATATATGTCCGTCTGATTTATTAAACCTTTCGTTTCTAAGGAATCCATTATTTTTGTTAAACGCGACACGTTATCCTTCTCGAATGTCCCGCAGCCTCTTTCATTTCCCTATCGTCCAATAATAACTCTATGTTAATTTTCCGATGACACGAGGGAGTACGCACCGCGCATCACGCACCACGCACCACGCATCCCACGCATGGCTTTTTACCCGAGTGCTCCGCGGGGAGCATTTTGCGTGCTAATGGTTTTCATCTACCGTAACTTTATTCGACCGCTTTCTCTGGTAAATTCATTAATTAAAATTTGGCGCATGCTAATGCGGCCAATGAAATTGCTACTCAGCGAACATCGTTCAGGGAATTCTGTACAAAATTCAAGTACTTGGTTCAGGAACGTACTTAATGAATATGTCGATTTGGAATAAAGACGTTGGATGTATGTTGCGATTCTTGTCAATTTCATTATCGGGATTTCTCAATCGCATGTAGAAATTAGTGACAACCAGGGAATTTCCTTTACGGAGCTTTCAGTATACGTATATCGCCCAGGGATGGAAAATCAAGACTAAATACCCTGAATGGAGAGACTGCAGAGACTTGTATGGCGTCTGCACTATAAAGAGCTAGAGAGAGAGAAAGAGAGAGAGAGAGAGAGAGAGAGAGAGAGAGAGAGAGGCGGGGGCGGGAGAAAGCGAGAGTAGAAACTTGGACGTCGATGAACACATCGACCATACGTAACTTCGAATTCCTCGACGCTTTGCGGATTTGGCCTGTTAGAGCTTCCTGCTGTTCGAACCAATTTCTCTTGGCGTTACTGCGAGGGACGCCAGAATGAAAAATGAATGTTGGAGAGCGAGCGTATTGTATTGAAACGTGAAAGAAGTTCGTTCGTTGACGACTGAACGAGAGGAAAAGTTTGCCACTCGAAGCGAAGCCCAAAGGCGACTCCTCCGGGTCGCAAGAAAGAGTGGTGGGAAGTGACAGGATCGATATCGATAAAATCTTTACGAGGGACCAAATAATTGAAACGAAAGTACTTTTACGTTCAAATAATGCACGGCCTTTATGTGTTCCTAGTTTATTGTCAGTGACAGCTTGTAAAAATGCTTTTCTCCGTTCTTTATACCAAGTACTTTGAAAAGTTTACTTTCATTTAATTTCGGGTAGCTTTAGAATACATGTATCGTTTTTTCATCGTTCGTTCTTCGTTATCTGAAAATTTAATAATTTTAATAAAATCTTAATTGAGTTATCCTTCAACCTATCCCTATACTCCCATTCCCTTGGTATTAAGAGAATGTTGGCTTTAACGAGCATTAATTATCTTTCCATTCGATCCGATAACCGTACATCAAAGAAGTTTTCTACCCTCTTGCCTCCCCGGGGGCGGTTATCCCCCCGCGCAGCATGATTTTATCTTAAGGACTAATCAGAGTTAGAAAGTAACGCGTCTTCTTGCTTTGGGCAAGAAGAAACTGACATTCATTAAGGCGCCGTCGACACAGACCACCAATCTTAATTAATTAACTAATTAATTTCACACACATTTATCAGATGGATCTCTTCCCCATTTGCTTCGTGCAAACTCCGCAGACACCCACTCCGGCAGATATATCGGTTTAGTTGGCGGTCCAACTCGAATCCTTCCGCCGTTACCGCTGTACCGACTAACGAGCAGCTCTGTTGTTGTTGTTCTAGGATTATGCGAGCAAACTTGAATGCAGAAACATAAGCGGACCATGGCTCGGCATTAACTTAAACTACCGAGAATGGGTATTGCTGCTTAAAACGATTCCTTTTTGGTTTGCTTTTTTGATTACATATATTTTTTGTTTTATTTTGCAATTAAAATTACCATCTACTTACTTAAGTTTGTATTATATCGCATGTATAAGCTCTTTTATTTATTTTCGGTGAATTTGGAGCTTCTGCACTTTTTATCTTGTCCTTTTTCGGTATCAATGCATCAACATCATTTCCATTTGTATGCTGTGCTAGTGGCCTTTTTTGCGTGATTCACTGGTTCTAGAGAATTTCTTTGGACGCTTCTGTTGGTAACACTCGAATAGCTTGCGATGGCAATTTTCGACTTGGGAACTTTCGCCATTTCTTTTGCCATCGTATTTTTATTCGACATTGAATCACAGAAAAGGGTCAAGGTGCCCTAACGTGACGGCCATTCATTCATTTGAGAAGAGACTTTTTTGCGAATATCTTGAATTTACGCAGTGCCTATTTAAGGCATCTTGATATTTCACATCTTTTGATATTCTGAGGAGAAGAAGCTGGTTATTGAATAGACGTTCCCGACGTTAAATCCTGGCACAAGGAAATTTGTATATCTTCGGTTTTCCCTTAACAATTTTATAAATGTATTTCTGTAAGTATCGTCGTAAGGATCAATGAAATTTGAAATATATATTTTTTTCTTTTTCAGGTAAGTGACGCATTTCATCATGACAGTTTCGGTAGAATAATTTTAAAAATCCTGAAGTGCTACTAGTTCAGACATACTACTCATTTTCGCAACGTCGAAGGTACGTACAAGATTTAAAAAGAAAAAGATTTTCCCGCTTCTTTGAAATCGTCTACTAACAAATTCCATAAAAAAAGTGATATAAAAAAATTTATCCAAAAAGAAACTCATAAAACCTACATAAAATCGATATTCTTTTTCACGCAACCATGTATGTTACCATTTTCTTAATTTTGAAAATGCACACGAAACGAACGATTAAAGTAAGGACATTTCGCTGCGCAATGTCGGTTCGCCAAAAGAGGCGTTTTAATCGTTCATTAAAGTCGAACGCTACTGTGCACTCAGTTATTTACGATCGACCACTTATGGGTGAGAAGGTATCATTAAGAAATAGTTGAAACTTTAATAGTTTCCCCTCGAAGTAAAATCACCACCATACGAGGTCGACAGCGTAACACTAGACTATCATGACACAGTCGTAGAAGAAGTAGCCATTATGGTAGCGCTTTACGACGTGCCGTAATAGTCACTTCATTTCCTTGACGTAAGCTCCAAAGAACGCGAGTAGTTTGAAATTGTTTTAAAGAGTGCGTAAACACGTGTGCGTGCAAAGTGCAACATCCGAACGGGACGTTAGGCACAATGTGAGCCAGCACCGAAGATAAATAAGAAAATGTTAGATACATCATGGAAGAGCAAGAATCTGCTAGTGAAATTGCTACTAATGTTTTTCCTACCCTGCCCTCGTATACATGTAGTTCCTTTTCCGATCCAACCATTGAGCCGACCTGTTGCTTCGAATTCAAGTCATGCAGTTTGGCATAAGCTCTTGAACAGTGGCAGAAATGGTGTGCAAGGATTCGTACCGAAGCTTCGAAATTTCCAGTCGAATATTTTTCCCTCTCTTTCTCTGTAAGTCCACCAATATCCATTTACGTTCCGCGCCCCCTATAGCCGCATAGATGTCTCCCGTGTCTTTTATTAGATTCCAATGGACTAGACATTCGAAGCGCAGGGAACTAGGGGAACCAGCCGAGAATCAATCAGACAGGGACCTCAGCGAAGCTTCCGACAAGGAGCGAAGACAGAAAATGAGTAAAGGAAAAAAGGAACGTGGAAGGAAGCGAAAAAAGAGTATAGAGAATATGGCAAAAGTTGCTAGGCAATATCCGATTATGCATCATGACGGATTACAGTGGGAAATCTTTCCGAACATCGTTTCACTTCCGAGCTCAAAATGTCACTAGACTTTTGGGCGTAGGTATAAAAGTGAATGAACGCTTCTACTGTTCTGCAAATCGTCTCTTTTTACTTCTACACGCGTAACGTGGTTCTTTCAGAATGAGTGGAGACAGAAACTCGTATTTGCACGCGCGAACATTGCGCTTCAGGCGTACCACTGTTACCGAGAGAAAAACCATAGTCCTAAGATGCGCAGGAAAACTGAAACGTCGTAACCCAGGAGGAACTCGTCCTGGAAATATCTATTCTCTGAAGAACGAACTAACGATGCCACTTAGCCAGGGGATCCTAATGTTTACGCGAAATAACTTTAGGAAGAGCTCAAGTTTTAAATGCTTCCTTCGTTAATGCTTCAACTAAGTGTTCATAACTTCTTCTCTTTCTGCTCTCGAGACGCTGCCGACGGTAGTCCTGTAGCGTTACCCTGAGAGATTCACGAAAAACTACTTGGTTCTGGGAATCTCTTGGGATGCTGGATCTTTCATAGAAGCTGGTGGAATGAAACGAACCAGAGTAGCCGATACAATTCGACTCTTTTGGGTTCGATAAATCGTGGGTAAATTATGCAAGGGAGTGAGAAGTCATTTCAACCCTCCGTTCAAGGGCTCATCGTCAATTTTTCTCTCAATAGAAAATGCAAGCACCCTTTTATTCTATTCTTTCTATTCACTCTTTACACCCCGTTATCGGCCTGTATAGACTACCGGCACTCGTACAGACGTACAGCCTGTCTTCCTCTGAATACTCCAGTACAATTTACTATTGTAAGGTACCGATCGGGAAATTTCAAAAGTGCTCCATCTTATTACTGATTTTTTCATCAATTATATTTAATCCGAATATTCCCCTAAGGGGTTGCCTTTTGAAAAATCTGGACTATTGTTTTGCTTATCTTTCACACATCTTAGTTCTTTCTTTCTTTCTATCTTGTGAATGCAAACAGCATACATCGATATTTTTTTCTCTTCGCGTATTTTCTTATTGCATCTTATTTCCATATTATTGCATTTACATTATATTCCATATTACACTCTTCCGTATAATCTGTACTGTGTTATGCAATAAGTCAGATATTTTAACAACACGAAATCCCTGTTACTGTAAAGGTCACTTTTTTTTACTATGACCATTCCTCGTACACCTTTGGCAGACTCCATGTTTGATTCCAGGGTTGTACATATAGTATCACAATAATCATCTCGCAATGAAACGATCCTGCTACTCTGACTCTTCTCGATATTCATCGCGCCACTCATTGAGCGGATTGGATAGATGTGCAAGTATCAACGTTTTCCCTCTTGTAAAATCCGTATAAGGATCGAAGCGCAGCCGGAAATGCAACGAGCATTCAACAAACAAGAAACGCGTTCTGTTTCATGTAAAGTGGAAGGAACTTGTGCATAGGAAAATAAGAGGAATCAGTATTTTCGAATAAACAAACCAATGTAACGAGGAAGGAGATGAAATAGAAATGAAAATCGTGCAACGACTCAACCTGGATATAGAATTCACTGTTTTAACTTGGTTACCTAGTTCTCAGCTTGCTCCAAGGATTTTCGTTGAAACAGATGAAAATACCGACAGACATTGCGTTTCCAAGTAACTGCGCGGACAATCGACCCTCGTAGTTGGTTTGCACGCGAATCTCGAGAATCGAGTAAAGCTTTCATAGAAATCTAACAGAGTTACCGAATCCTGGATTACTCCTAGATACCGTATGCAGGCGAGCAATGCGGTACACCGACACACCGCTAGTGAGTCGCTTAGGTATACTACATATAGGGAGTATCGGTTCCGGTACTTGCTGGATTTTATCGCTGGATTAGCATTGCTTTACGTAGTTTCAAATAGGCTTGACTAGGTTCTATAACAGTAAGGTAAGGGACGTTGAATGCCAAAACCGAAGATCGTGAGTATGAATAGGTGGATAAGAGATAAGAAATGAAAAAAAAAAGTAAAAAATACGAGCTAAAAAATGGTTATCCGTACACGGCATGCTAGGATAGCGTTGTGCGTTAACGTGTACTATACGGTATACGCGTGTATACACGTGTAACGATGTACAAAGTAACCGCGTATTAAAAGGGTCGAAGGGGTGAGAAAACGTTCGGCGGCTTTTTCCCTATCTAACGGGCTGCGCGGTAATAAATATTACTCATAATAGATATTAATTAGAGGGTATTTTAATAGAGGAACAATTAAGAAAGTGGGTCGCTCGAGCGGCACCAGAAGGTAATGGGGGTGCAAGAAGGACGGAGGTTATAGTACAGCAGGGCGAATCAAGATTTACGTTGAGAGGTACCGAGGAGTTTTACACCGCGACTTCCATTACCCACTTGGCGTCGGCGAGAAAGGTCTTTGACAAGGTAATGGGCACTCCCCTAATTAGAATGTGATTACGCCCCCCGTCAGGCCAGATGGAATTTTTTCCTCTGATGCTGCTCATCGACCAACCCCGCCTTGCACTGACCCTCCTACCGTTTCTTCGTTTACCTATCGTCGCCCCCTTTATCCCTATATTTCCTATACTTCCGCCGCAGCTGATCCACCTTCCGGAATCAATCCGGGTGTAGGCCCGAAAGCCAGGCTAAAATTTTCTCTATGATTCGTTATGACGTTTGCTCTGAACGAAATAGCCGAACGATCCCTTGTTGAAACACCATCAGGAACAGATGACCGATCTATTCTGTGCGCCGTGTGTGTATGTCGTACGTGACTATAGGATTCCTTTCCATTTCCTGCTGCAGTGATTCCCTTGTACTCTGTCCCTCTGTTCCTCGAAATACCAATTCGCCATGCAATCTACTCGAGTCTTCTATTCACGTACTTCCTTTCTCATTCCCTCGCGTACTCGCACAAGTCTCTCTCTCTCTCCCCCCTCCCTCTCTCCCTCCCTCCCCCCTCCCTCCCTCTCTCCCTCTATCTCTCTCTATGGATAGGCAGTACATCTCTCGCGCCATCTCATATGAGCCGCATAATGGGGTGCAGGACGAGCTTAACGTATTACCTCAATGATTCGCTCGGATAATCACTCTGCTCCGTTAGGCCGTGGTGACTTTTGGACGGGTCGCGATTACGTTGAGATTCATTGGCGAAAAGTCTGGGATCGCGCCAAATCCGTGCCACGCCTCCAATACCTTTGAGTTCTCACTTTTTTCTCTGTCTTTCATTCCACTGGGTTTTTTATTAGCACTCGCTATTTTTTGTTATACCCTCGTCATCGATTCGTACACAAATCGTTGTGTGAGGTTTCTACCTTTAACGAGGTACTCGGCTCTAGGTTATATACCAGGTTAAGTATACGTGACGTAAATCATTATCGACGATAATAAAGATAACGGTTTAAGTGCACTGGTGACAAGCTTGTCTCTTACGGGATCGACGTTAAACGACCCTCGAAGGTGCAAGTGCATAAAAGTGCAGCTCCTTGATATGTAAAGATTCAAGAAAAGTGGTGTTAAAGAGTAGCTAAGGCTTTGGCCGAGGGAGTGAAGTGCTGTCGGGTAGGAGAATAGTTGAGGAATGAAAACATTCGGAAAGAAGTGTCCTCCAAGATTTCCATGAAATTTTCTAAGCGGCTCAAGTGCACTCTCGCTATAGATACTCGACTCTGTCTCTCATTCCTTCTCTTTCTCTCTACAAGTAAATTAAGACACAGGGTTTGAAAGTTTAATTGCATGCAGTTTGGAATGCGCGGCTAAATGAGCTGGGCCTTCCCCCCAACTCCATCCCCTCTCCTCCCCCCTCCCTCCTTCACTCTCCATTGTCACTACTATCCTAGACTTCTAGAAGCCATGTCGAGACTAAGGAAGCAGAGGAAAAAAGGTAAAAGACAGTAGTTGAAGGAGGGTTAGGGGTGGAAAGAATGGAGGCTAGAATTATGCAGATGCCGGATATCCGACGTAGGAGCTAGATAGTCGGGTATTCTTATCCGAACGGTCTTTTAGCCAATAGACATCTGGGATTTCCTGAATTGAATGTAAATTACCTTTTGCTCTGTTCGCGAAACGGATCTATCGTTAAGCCCTTGCAAATAAGAATCCTCGCTCTTTTTTCTTATTCGCCGAGGGCAGCAGGGAAAGCGACTCCTA
Source organism: Calameuta pygmaea (assembly GCA_031762395.1). NCBI lineage: Eukaryota > Metazoa > Arthropoda > Insecta > Hymenoptera > Cephidae > Calameuta > Calameuta pygmaea. The sequence continues at coordinate 326,919 of JASANN010000060.1, read as the reverse complement.
ACGAAATCCATTCGGACAGTCCCACCCGATATTGCTGCAGGAGAAGAGAATGGAAGAAAAAAATAAAATTATCTCACTAGAAATAGCTCATCCCACGGTCTTTATCCTGCTATCATCCCTCTCGCGTTACCTCGTCTCCAACCTCTTCCTCCATGTTGAAACTGTAACGGGGACAAAAAGTACTCTAGTGCTGCGCTTATCTCGATGGTTCTTGCTGTGGCAAAGGTTTCAACCACAGTTGGAACGTTATTAACAAAAACAACCCTGTTCCATTGAAATCCCAATGGTCTAGGACGCGCAGGACGCGCAGGACAGGCTACGCAGAAGAGACCGGCGTTGGCTAATAAATTAAAACAAAATTCCTAAAACCAAGTCTTTTGAAGGAACCTGGAATGTTTAATTAAAAATCGCAGCTATGCGATACGCAACTTCACTCGGGTGTCCCGCTCGCTAGCTTATAGGTACGCGATGCCAGATGAGGGGTTGTACGAGCTTGCAAGGAATGAAGAGCTGCCAGCGTTTTCACAGCCGGGTAAATACCTGTTGCCATTGAACCCCAAGCCTGATCTCGGTTGAGCAATCATCGACATTGATCCTCGCTATCAACCAGCTTCAGGATGCACAGAATGCTTGGATGCTTTTGTATGTTTCATGTCGCATTGCAAGGGGTTGTGAGTCATTCGCCTGATACGAACAGTTTCTCAGCCCAGTCTGACTGCTGTCACACGGTTTTCTACTGTGGCTCGTAAAGCGTCATTCCTATGTCTTAGCTTCGGTTTATTGTCAACGCTACGCGTGTTCCTGTCAATGGAGCGACCGCCGAAGGTGTCGCAATTTGCGCTATCAGTTTCTCGTAAAATTAAACTTAACCAGGTAGAAACACGAATATCATTATTTCTCTTGATACTGCGAGAACAGAGGCATAACGCTGAGTTACTATTATTGATCTGTGAATTAATCATCATTTTGACGTAAACGGATAGAAACCTTTCTTTTAGGGATTTAAAAGCGATGCTTTAGCGGCTGAGTAGTAAAAATTAAAATGATTTTACTTTAGGAATCCATTTCCTGTTACTGTTAAGGCCAGCAAATACTGGCAGAGGACGCGTAAGGATTCCTCAGGGTGATACGGCCCTATAAGTTCGTTCTATCCCTATTGGACAGAGGAAACTTTCCCTTCTTGGAAGCCAATTTAATCTTCGCCCTTAAAACCACGCGCGCTTCCTTTTGTAATAAGTTGGCATGCAGCGTTAGTCGCGAGAACTGGATGGAAGGATGGAGGATGGAGAAATAAAAAAAAGTGCCAAGTCGAAAGTTGAAATCCAAAGTTGGACGCGGACCTAGGGATTGGTAGGGGTAGCTGCCTAGCCAAAGGGTCCGAACTTGCCACGAACTTATACGTCGGGTTTGTCGAAGTAAAAACTACCCTGTGTACCCTTTACTCTTGTCTTCTCCTCTTCCTAGTCTTTCTGCTCTTCTTCGTCTCCGCCCTCGTTTACCACTCTCACCCTCTGGGGGCTTCTGCCTCACGATCTCCTCGGCTTTGGGGTTATGGCCAGGGTGCCTGAGCTTACTCACGGAAAAGGTGGGACCTGCGGTAACAGAGCATAGCGTCTCTGTAGGGTTAGGTACGTATCCACTGTAAGGGTTGTAGGGATGGGTAGGTTTTTGCACCTCTTAAGCTTAGGCAGGGAACTTCTCTCGCCTTGATGTTTCAAACGGAATTTCACTCCGTCCATGATCTCCTTTGACTTTTGGCTTGAGAGGCCTTGTATGATTAATAATTTAATGTCTTTTTCAGTAAAATATCGAAAAAAATCAAATTTCATCAAATTTATACAGAATAATATTATTTTTGTATTAGATTGTATTTTATTTGCTAATCTCGTTCTACTTAACTTGACTGCGTGTCCTATTGGCAAAACCAACTGGACCAGGCAATAGGTAGTAAGTGAAGACGTTTTTAAAAGATTCTTTTCAACTACTCGACATCTCTGTTAAGGGCATCTCTGCACGTCACGACATCTATCGAAACCTCTGCAAGCGAAGCGGAGAACGATGACTCTGAAATGCTTTTGAATTGCGTCGAAGTAGGGATTGCTAAGAAAAAATGAGTTTCGATGATCCTCAATATCACATTAGGGTTCTATCTCAGACTCGCTTTCGTGTAAGGATACGATAAGTGTTACTTTGTTCTAGATATTTTTATCTCGATTCGTTATTGATTTTCCGATAATTGAAAATTTTCGTAAGGAACCTTAAACGCGCGCGCGTGCGTGTGGTGTTCGTATAGTTTGACCATAAAGCGTTGTTCACAATAGCGAGTTTATGCGTTTTTATATATAAAAAATATCTTTGGACACCACAGCGTTGGAATTCTACCCTCTCCTAACCTGACGTGCTCTTTTTAAGCTTATCATACATCCGGCTGCCTAGCCTTAAAAAAATATGAATAAATTTGTTGTGACGAACCGCTTTATGATCATCAGAACAGCCATTACGCTGAAAATTCTTCGAGGGCAGTCTTCAAAACAGCCACATGTTCTCAAAGTAACCAACACGTAAGTGAAAATTTTTCCAAAATAGCCAACGCCAAATTTATATTGACATTCAGATGTAAGTTCGAAATGCTTTCCCTCTGGAGAGACTCACGAAACTTTTCTCTCCGAGTCTCGGGATCTTTCAAAGAAATGAAATATTAAATTCATTCTCACGGTCCGTTAGCACGTTACATATTAAAATTTCATCCCCGCCGTCTCGCGAGCATTCCCTCGTTCTTCACGGCCACCTTTCTTTTTCTGTCAAAGTAATTAAATTATAATAATAGTGCTCACGCTCTTCGTGAGAATAGCGAGGATTCGAAAACGTGCGGTTGCAGGAACAATTCGCCCTTTTTTTTTAGAGCATTTAACTAACCATTTCGCGTCGGAACATTTTACATCGTGCGATTGGATCCGATCGGATCGCCATTAGTTTGATATTTTATCGGACGTAACCCAGGGGATTGTGTACGCTGTTCGTTCAGCAACGAATAGCGCTTGTAGGTAATCGATATCGATTAGCTGATGTTACTTTCATTTCGTAATCTCTTCTGACACGTTTCAGTGGGAGATTATCTTTCGGGCTGTGGGAGCAAATTGAAAAATTTGCTCGATATTTCGTAATAAGCTACACACGTCCCGTTTGATTGAACGGGACCGAACGCATGCGATGAACTTTTATCACGTAACCTCTCTGACGAGTAAACATCGTGCACGATGAAACAATATTTTTCAAAAATTGCACATCTCCCTATGTATACAGTCCTTTATGATTTAATTACAGCTGCATTTGCTGCTTTTATGTTTTCAATTTATTTTCAAAGTATGACATAGGTACAGATATTCGAAAGGTTCTTTATTAAATGTACTATTTATTCCAAATATATAATCATTCCGCAAATACATTAATCGCATTGAATAGTGATGCACTATCTATTAAAAGGAAAAAAAAAACTTCTGAACCATTCAATTCGCAACGAAATACTATTCATTGCGAATTGAACGGTTATATGTTTATATGTATATAAATGATATATTTATATATATGAATAGCATATATATATATATAAACACATATAGTTCATATATCAGCAGGATTGATAATAGGTAAAACAGTCCTAAGTTTTCTAAACAGCTAATACACGGTCTTAACCGAACAGTCTGATACAAAAAGTATGTGCCTAACGCAGACGTACAGTCAGCAATGTCATGTAAATAAATAGAAATCAGTCTCGAATGTGGTTTGCAATAAGTGACAATAGGTAGCTGCTCAGTATTTCATCGACTCTAGCAGGTTGCAGAGCTTCTGCGAATAAATGAACCAACAGTTATTACTCGCTCTTTGTGAAGTCGCATTGTCTTGAACTCGTTCGATTTTATCAGTGACTGGTTTCGCCGGTACGAAACTCGAACCAATAGAGTTCTTATCTCTCCACGTACCAAGCCATTGTTGTACTCCGATTACTCCACGGCATTCTTCTCTACGTCTTCCGCATTATCGTCAGACGTCTTGACCTCTCGGGTAAGGCATTCTCGAGCATACAAGTTATACAAGCTGTTTATACAAAGCTTCGTAAGCGAAGCTTAACGCGATAACAAGAGCGTTAACAGGTAACTCGTTTACCTCCTTCAAGATTCTTTCTTTTTCTTCTAAATCGTATGGCTTCGTGTTATTTGCAGCGATCGGTACAGATCGTTATTTTAACTGGCAGCGAGGAAGTAGTACAAAAAGAGACGGAAAAGCACGAGAAGCTTAATGAAGTATCAACAGTTTGCTTTTAATTTCCAACTGGGCAGCGAGATGCCGCCGAGTATGGATCAGAACAACAATTCTCTGCAGCTGGATTGGTAAGGGAATTTTTTTTTTTTTACTTTGAAAACGTTTTGTACGCACTCAACCTACTTCTCTTGGGAGTGTTACATATATATGTATATACATATTGTGTTATTTAATTCTGCGCGTGTTTATCGTGTTGTGCGGTGAAGTCGTACCAGAAACTTAGATTATAATAAACTCAGGAAAATTAACAATATCAAGTTTATAATGCCTTGGATTGTTATACGTGGATATCAACCTTCAACCTAAAATTTGTCTTCTTGAATTTCTTGCTTTGCTGAAAAAGTTGTTTTTCCGTGGTTGACAGATTAACTTGTTAGAGTCATTGAACAAACGGTTTTACCGTTTCAAACTTTGCAACGTGTTTCTTGTGAAATTTTGATATATTTTCGAGTCTGTCTTCTTTGCTATCGTGCATTGTACGTTTTATGGTGGTATGAATCGCAGTTCACTGCATCAACGATTTTCTTTATTTCATTTTTACCGTTATATATCCTTCTCGATGTTTACCAGCATTGTTGTGTGTGTGTATATATATATATAATGGATACTTCTGGCACGTTAGAAACTACAGTGACGACTCACAGCCTTTAGTTACGCGGGTTTCTTTTAATCTGGTTGAAAATTTCGTAAGGCCACTTTCGCTTGATCTTCTTTAGCAATCTCGATTTCATTCCGCGAAACAACGAGTCTCCCGTCGTGCCGCTAATAACCCCAATAAAATAACATACCTTTGACGCGAAAAGTTCATACCTGAGAGAGAACTTTCGTGAGGGTAAAGAGCGTAGTCGAAGGACTTTAAAGAATGAAAGCGAAGCGTATATACAGAAGTAAGGTAACGAAAAGGAAAAAAAAAACCGTAAAAAAGTAAAAGAAAATTATCAAGCCTTTGTTTTTAAAATCCCAAGAGCCTCTTAGGCGGGGTTAAGGAGTACGAAACTTTTAATACGCTCTGCGAATGGACGACTGACTCGGCATGACGTTTCAGGTGTCTATATCGTCAGAGAAAAGTTGTCTGTCGTCGCGTTCGGTATCATAGCGACGAGAAGTCGACGTCTAAAGAAAACCAGGAACCCGAGGATTTTTAATGTTTCCATTGGGATAATTTTGTACGCGAGTTCTGTTGCAAAATCATCGTGGCGAGAAACGCGTTATCTCACGAATTCGGTAATATACGGGTCAGAGGGAAGGACGCCCGGCGTCCTATCTGCATTCCAGCCAATGAACATGCCAGGTCGCGCGAGTCGTGCTTTGGAGCTATTTTTTTGCTCTCTCTCTCTTTCTCGCACACTCTCTCATTCCCTCCCAATCTCGTTCTCTCGGAGTCTCTATCTGCCTCTCCTCTTTTCCCCCACCTATTCTATACTGACGTCGCGACCAATACCACCTTTTCCCACCCACCTATCCGAATGTCCTTTCGTCTCCGCGCTTTTGTGTGGCATTCGGAATTCGACTGTGCCCATTGGTTGGTCGTTCGAGGAAAATCGACGACGGCGATTTTGCCTGGCGACATTGACGTCAACGGAAATAAACCTAACGAAGGAACGAACGCGTCGCGTCGTATTGCTGCGAAACTGCTGAGATTTCAGTTAATATTTGCACTAGCTTGGACCCTAGCTTATGTGTTAAATATTAACCACACGATTACTGGGCACTTTTTGAACAGTGTATTTTTTTTCATGCTGGCAACCAACATCACGTTGGCATCCCTAACAACCAATCCCCTAATTATAGCAGCCAACAAAACTCAGCTGTTTTTAATGGGCCGTCCGCAGCGAACATTCTCTCCAGTCTCCTTTTTCTCTCCCTTGCTCCTTGTGCTCCTCCTACCCCTTAATTCTCTCTCTCTCTCTCTCTCTCTCTCTCTCCCCCCCCCCCCTCTGTTACCTCTTATCGCTACTTCCTCGCGGAATTAGTCTCCACACCCTCTGACGTCACCCACATCCCCATTACTGCAACTAATTAGTGCTCCGTGAGAAGTGCTGTTATCACCTGCTGCTGCTGCTGCATGGTTTTCATGCTCTCGCTTGATTTGTAGTTCGTAACGAACGGTTTGACCTTCTGTCAGCCTCTTATAATTTTTGTAAATTGACCTCTTTGACTCAATATCTTTTATGTTAGAAACGTACGTTTTCTCGTAGCCGATGATGGTCCATGTGATATTGTTACTGATTTACCTTCGAACGTCCAAGTTGATCCTACTAGTGTGAAGTTTGCCGACCATGCCATGCGTGTAAAGACGTACTGTTATCTGCGAACTATGGGCTAGTGAACGAAAAGCAGCGAGGGGTTGAATTGGTTATCAGTCCAGTTATCTCTTGTTTAGCACCATTGTGTCTCCTAGGGGATGATAACGAATCAGCGTCGGGGGGAACGCAGGACAATGGTGCTACTTCAGACACTGCGAAGATTCAGTAATTGAATTACACTCCGATAAACACTTATCTCAGGACCCGTTGAACTGTGGAAAATAACTTTCGCTTCTTGCCAGGAGCGGTTCTAGAAATTCCCCATCCTCTTCGATATCCAAGAACCACGGACACGCGTACCCTCGTTACCCCTGACCCCTTATCCAGGCTGGTTCAGACGTCTCGTTCAGAGGGTGAACGGTAACGAGCTCGTCATTCTCGTCATTTCAATTGGGAATTCTATAGCGTACCTTTTTACTTTCTGAAATTTAGTTTCTCACTGGCACCAATGGCCATTCACGTTTCCGTCCGATCGATTCGTTGGACGCGCGTCCTTATCGCTGAGATAAGGAACGTCAATCAAGTAAAAGCCTGAGATATTGATTTTCATATTTTATTTTTATTTTTTTTTTTTTCCTTTCTCGCTACCAAATTCACTTAAATAATCTCGGTAGAGGAGTTTAGGGCCTCGGTTTCGAGAAGGTCGTGTCCCGAGGGTAGCATTCAAGTAAAATTGTTGCGAGCTATCGGACTCTTCTGAAGCTCGCTTCCGTCGGTTAAGTTTAATTAATGCGTCGAAGAGCCATGAAACGTAGAGAAAGCAGAATCAAGAATCGAGCGGTATGAGAAATTGTAATGGCTGCCGCGTATACTAGTCGCGGATGGAAGCTTTATAGAAGAACGACTACATACTTTATTTCTCATTTATGGAGGATTTATGTGAAACGTGAAATTAATGGGATTTAAAATTCATCGATATCACGATATTCGAATCGGGTTCGTTTCACTATATTTTTTTACTTTATTTCTTTTTTTTATCGCTCCTGCATTCACGAATCTGAATAGTCTATGCCAGAAATTATGAATTCAGTGCTTTTACCCTGTAACGTATAACTGCCCATAATTCAAGCGGTTTATATCGTATATTTCTGGCACGCTACTCGGTATCACTCTAGAACACAGCCATTACTCAGGAAACCGGGTATGTAAGCAATACGCGAAAGCGCTGTCTGCCACCTCTAGCCAAACTTTAATCACAAGATTAATCCCACGACGATGTTGTTTTCAACTCGACTTCCGACATAATACCGTGGGTTAAACTGTCCCTGGTCGTTCGCAGCAACGATTTTCCCTGTAGAGCGGAGGAGTGTGGATTAAGGTGAAAAAGATGGCGATGAAGACGAAGAAGAAGAGAGAGAGAGAGAGAGAGAGAGGGAGGGAGGAAGGGAGGGAGGGAGAGTGCTCGAGAATGTAAAATAAAAAAAGCGAGAGAGGAAACTCTCACTAACCCTCTTGGCAGTGTAGCAAGCATAGGGCACCGAGGGATAAGAATGCAAAGCCTGAAAGGCTTCGTAAAATGGCTGATTCTCGCATAAATTCAAGTTTTCAAGGATTTGAACAGTGTGCCTGTCGCTTGGCTTTCAGCGTTGTTCCTTGAAAATTCTGTCTGACGGATCGGGCATGGTAATCCTACCAGTCGTTGGCACTCCAAAAGACTTTCATAGACCAGCTAGAATCTAATATTGAACTTTATAACAGAGTGATGCATTTATTTCTATGCAATGTATTCGGCACTCTGTATATCAGTTGTGCTAGATTCTTATCGTAACCGACGGACGTTTAATGGCAATAGGAAGACTAAAGGAAATGACGAGGCTGCTTAATTAGGGTAACCCTGTTGAGAATGCGGGAGAAACAGACGTAGCCATACGTTGGGAGAAAAGAGAGAGAGAGAAAGCACGCTAACAGTCCAAGTGCTATGATGAAGATGGAAGAGAGTGTGCTTGAGGTTCCTAACGCAAGTGAGTCAAAGAGAACGTCCACGTGAAACATATACACGTAGGTCATCCTCCAGAGATTATTGTCACAAGGATGGTAAGTGAGTACGTAAGGGTGGTATGCAAATTGTAAATTAAAAGCCTCGCGCCTCTGTTTCTTAACTATGATACTTTTTTACTTTTATTTTTTTATTATGCATTTAATTTGGTAAACGCGTATCTTATAATGCAACAATCCGCTGTGGTTAAATTTTTTTAAATTAATTTTCGTCCAACTAAACACAGTGATTTTCAACTGAGTTTCATGATTTTCATTACGAGTTGTCTATTAATAGCATCCCGCGATATTCTCTATCAGACGTCGATATTTGATTTAAGAATCGTAACGTATCCGCGTCAAATCCCAAACACATTTTTCTTGTTTCGCGCGTCGATTAAAAATGTCCAATTTTCGAGTCCCAGTTTTAATCCGTTTAATTAACAAAGAGCAGTGACCCAGTGGCGTAGCAACGACTAACCGAGGCTGGTCTCCGTGACCGGACAGGGTCGCAGTGCAAATTTCAACTCAGCAGAAATTCTGCCCCAATTACGGATTGGTAATTGGACTCCGTCAGGCGTATCACGAGCGCGTATCTCTCCACGATTATCGAATATTCGATCGGTGCCCGATGTGTTTGAATTCGCTCGTAAAAGCCTCATTGTAGAGATGCGTTACTGTATATGGCTGATCTGTTGAAGAATGCGAAACAAATGCGGAAACGATTTCGACGGGTCTGACCAATCGAACTGAAACGCTCTGTATAGTAGCGACAAGGGTATTACTGTATCGATCGACGAATCGATAGGTATATAGAGGTACTCGCTAGTTTCTTCTCATTTTCCGTCGTTCCTCCTTGCAATTAGTTCTGCGGTAAAGTTACCGAGGAATTTACCTCCTTCTTCCGTAGGCACAATTAGCGGAATCTTTAAGGCGGATCAGATCATTTGCAAGCTCCAATTTAGCGAGTTGATTTGGCGGAAAGCTTTGGAAGTCGAGGTCCCGCGATGAGAAAGATGACGAGACAAAGGAATAAATGGATAGGGGTGGAAGAGGGGGCAGATGAGGATCGACAGGCTAGAATCATGGAAAGACCGACAGAGAGACAGACAGACGGAGGGACGGACAGGCAGAAGGACGGACAGGCAGTCAGACTTCGAGGCAGGCTGGCGCGCACTGTCGGCAGTCGACGAAGGGTTGGAGTAATTTAGTAGCACACTTCGGCATCGACTTGCTGAATCTGGTGCTTTTTAAGCGTTCTCCCAGGCTTCTTCTTTCTCTTATTCATTGTCTTCGCTCTTCAGTTCGAAACCGTCGGAGACGCTTTCGCGAGGGTCTTGCTAACGAACATATTCCGCTGATCGAGAATAATTTATTTCGAGGCTTTCGTTTGTCAAGCACGAGGACTCGTTGATGAATTCTCTTCGGAGATCGATGAACGTTTTTGCTTCGTCTTGTTAGGGAATGTCTTGATTTTTATTAATTTTTTTTATTTAATATGAATAAATTCCATACAATAATTTTACAGACTCTGATCGGGTTAGAATTTAAATCTACGCTTTAATGAACACGTAGAATTTCAAGTGATCGGTTACGCAGAATGAGTCAGGCTGTCGAATGTTACCGGAAGTGACGTAACAGAAAGTAATGTGAGACTGAAGAATAACAGGAGGGGCCATTTCTTCTCTTTAGAGGGTTGTTTGCAAGTTGCACGTACGTGTCCGTTTTGCAGTCGGTAGTTTTTCTTATTTGACTGGCACGGGCCGAGTAGATGGGTGCGGAAGGGGAGGCCAACCCTACCCGCAGGGCCGTACAGATTCACGTGTAGAGGTTGGGGTTGCTGAGGGCGGGGAAGTACGGGGATTACGGCGGAACAAGGGGTTGAAAAAGTTTTTGTATGCAGCTCGCGTATCAGCGGACACTACACGTGACCGGGGTAGCCGCTCGAGGGTTTAAAACGCAGGAGGCAACCCTTGTCGACGGAGTCGCTCGGCTATTGGACGCAAAATCAATATGTTCAACTTTCTGCGCTCCAGATGCACGGGATTTTCGAAATACCTGATTGCTAGTCGTGAATGGAAAATCCCAGGGATCTGCAAGGTAAATGTACGACCCCCCCCCCCCCCCTCCTGAGCCTTACCGATTTTCATGGTATCATTTTGAACCGATTGTCAGGCATCCGACTTCTCTGAAGTGTGTAGAGGATGGCACCAACGTTAGAGCCATATTGCTCGTTCGCCTTTCCACTCGCGGACTACCCTCGAAAATCAGGAATTATCGCATCGTCGTAACGCGATGGGGTAGGAATCCGCACGACGAGGACGTATTTTTCTTTATTAGCTAAAGGCGCGTGGGTAAACTGAAAACAATTATGCAAATTCACTTCGCACCACCACTAACATCCACCCTCGCACCTTCACGCTCAGCGCCATTGCCACCCTTCGCTTCTTGCCTGGCAAACGAAAGAGGCGGGGGCTACGTTATAGGCGCCGGAAGAAGCCTGAGGTAAGAATAAAAGAAACGGCGTGGGCCAAGAGTGAATGTCCGGGGGCTTTAAGAGAGGGGGGGGGGGAGAGGAAGAGAGTGGTGAAAAAATAAAAAGAAAAAAAAGAGAATGAAAGAAAAGATCGTCAGCTCCGCTGTACGTATCCTGTTTCGTGTCGGGAACATCTTGGCATAACGATCGAGCAGCTTTAATTCTCCTTCTTTCGTCGACGGCGCCGAGTGACACCCCCGTGACCGTCATGTCAACGGTTCCGTCGTCTAAAATGGTAGCAGGGAGTTTCGAGGGGTGGTCTCGGTTAATTTCCTGTGGCTAATGAAAGCTATATACATCCCCTGCCAAAGCCCACACCTTCCCCGTATTCTCATGTCAACCATTCGCGTAACTAAGGCCAAGTAAGGGTGTTTTCCCCTAACGAAAAAGCCCGTTAGAAGCCGCAGGGTGCTTAAAACCTGACTGAGAGTGTGCGTATCACCCTAGGGCTAAATATTCGAAAATCATCGGGTTACGGAATTGAGAGCTAGTTAATTGCAAGGATGACACGGAGTCACTTGGAAAACCTTCCTTCGCCTACATTCTAGTGTCCGCGTCCTGTCTTAGGCACCTCGTCGCACCTGAAGTCAAGATCGCCTATCCAACTATGGCGTTGGGTACGTCTCCCGGTACACTCGAGTAATTGACCGAACAAGCTTCAATGACGTTGTGATTCGAGTCCGGGTTCAAACTTGAATCTAGCTTAATTTCTGGCTTCGTACCTCTTGTTCGAAGAGTTTATTGTTGGTACGCTGGACTCAGCGCTGGCCACACTGTTTGCCATTAGTACGCTTGGGACGAGAACGTAGTTCAACCGCAGTGACCAGCGTACCTAGACAAGAGTCCACAAATGTCATTCGCGTAGAAACTAAAGTATTGCTATCCTCCGAAGTTTCCCTGAATTAAATGACTGCCAGTATCAGTTTTTTTCGGTTCTTCTTTGTCATATATATTCTAAAGCGACGTCATGATATACCATTGCTTGTAAATGTCTTGGAGAGGGGAACGCCAACAATGGCTATACCTCCGTCATGCACAGACGTTCCAGAAGAGGTTCCTGAACTAATGTCGGACCCTTCTCGATCGAACCTTTACACACTTCAGAACGCTGTTCAGTGGTCACGGGCCAAGGTCAGGCCGACAATGCTTATGTCTAATTACATTCCCATCCCATTGTCATATTCTTTTATTTCCAAAAATCCTTAGGAAATTTCCCTGGACAATAGCCTTATCGACAAGCAACATCGTTCAGGATATTTTATACATCCCTTGCGAGATAGTGTTCAATTTTACGGATACGTTCTAAGAATAATATAGTGGGCATATTTCTGCGGTACCCTGTATATTGGAATACCTGGAAAATGTCAGTGCACAACGCTGATTGCCATGCTGTCGACGGGCGGTGTTAGTTAAAAATAATATATATACATATATATGAAAACCCAAGTCAAGAAATAGGCACTGCTACGGTCTGATTTCGTTCTCCTTACTCTGATATACAAGATCTGGTCGTTCCATAAATAGGTCCTGATGAGTCTCATCTCGTTCTTTTGGTCCGAATCTAGTCCTATTTGTTGCGTATTACGGGCCGAAACGAAACTTATAAATCTCATTGTCATACTGTCGAGAAGAACGATAAGAAGATCCGACCAGGACTCATTTTTTAATTCTGGAATATATGTATATCCGTGCTCATCACTGTCATTCATCCATAGGCTGCCGGGAAACCTGAGCGTCCACTCACTCTCTCCCTCTTTACAATATTAAGCCCTTTTATTAATGACCAGGAACGTGTGCCACGTAATGGTCGGCCAATCGATTAATGGAAATTCAATACTGCGTTACTGAACGTAAGGTTAGTCTAGGCGCGCGAGGTTCTCTGTGTTTGCGGGCACCGTGCGACGACGGTTCTTAGCCACTATGCGTCCGTAACGAAGTTAATAGTATCATAAACGTCGCTTGTTACATGCCATACCTACGGCCACTTTTGTCGATCCTATAATAGGTCCCATAATGATGCCGATATGGCCTTTCGTAACGTGTCTCTATTATTTTCTACGGGAAAAATGGAAAGACCACAGAAAAATGCACGAGCGGAGCAGGAGAAACAATGAAGTAAAGGAAAAAAAAATAAATAAAAGTAACGGGTCTGAGACACGAAGGTGTATTATTTCGATGCGTTCTTCCTATTCTTTATGCACTATAAATCATCGCTTGAATTCTCCTTTATAGCGGTGACTGCTCGAGGAGGAAATAACGATGAAAAATATATTTTATATAACTTTCATCGCAATACGACCATGTTCCGTTATATACGGTAACCCCTTCGTCAATCGAAAGGAATCTAAACGACGAAGGGATGAAATTTTTGCTGCTCTCCTCGTAACGTATCCTCGGCGAGCGCCGGCGTTCGCGACGCTGCCATCGCACAAGTAAACCTTTCCCAGTTATTAAATTCATTTCCTGGGCTTGATTAACGCGACCAGGCAAAAAAGGCCTGAAATATTGGAATGCTATATAAAAACTAAAACTCTCGTCCCCGGGTACACTTAATCCTCTTACTCGTGCACAGGACAGTGAGTGGGAGAGCGCGGGAGCGGGAGGGGTGGAAGGGATGCTGAACAGAGCTGAACGGAGTTGAATTCGCACGAGAGCTCTAGAGAAACGTAGAGGCGTGGGAGGGATTGTCGGTAGGTGGGGGGTAGGGGGGTACCGGTAGACCATGCTATATTACGGACTTACACCGTTAAATTGATGACCGCAACCCCAAAACCCGTGTGTTCGGAATTTACATTCGTGGCCGCACTGTTGCGGATTCGTGGAATGGGGCTGGTAGGCTTTGCCCGAGTGCGTCGGATGTTAATGCGCCCTCGGCAGCGCTCAATGCTTCCGGATTACGAATTATTATATTGAGATATACGACAGAGGGTAGTTTTTTTTCTTTCTCTCGATACAACGTCTGCGTAATCCTTCGTATGCGGATACTAGTAACCTTCGAAGGTCGGAGGATAATTTTATTGTATTATTCGGGTTGATTTTAGTTTCGTAGGAATATCGGCTATGCGGAAGTCGTAAAAGTGAAATGAGAAAGAAAAAATATAGGCGGATCGATCGCCAGGGAATCCTTTGCGTTACGCCGTGTTTCCGTTTTGGGGGGATGCAGCGGATAAAGACGTCAAATTTCGATCCCACGGGAGAAATTGAGCATGCTCGCAGATAAAAGTTAGCGCGACGATACATCTTCGACAATTACGAACTCCCGAAAAATTTTGAAAGTTTTCACATAAATCCACGGATGTTTTTATGTAGGAAGTTTTGCCTGGAAGTTTTATCCGCGGCCTATAATATCTATAAAAATGTATAGGTGCACCTACCCCGCTTACCCCCTCTCCCCTCTCTCTCTCTCTCCTAAGCGAACGGCTCCTCTTAACTCTCGTGCAACTCGATTTACGATGAGATAATCCATTCCAGAGGTTCACCGTCACGAGCCCTCGAGATCGACGTTCACGCTAGACGTATTACCAACTCTTGAAAATTCGTCGTAACTTCGCATTACGGGAAACATAAATGTATCACAAGTGAGTTCTAATATTTTTTACTATGGACTAAAATCGTCACGCAAAGCCTGAACACGTTCGCGAGACGCATTGGTTTGATGAGATCTGGGTCTAAAATGTCTTCATCCAGATCATCGTGGGATAACACGCGGAGACTGTATACGTTAAAATTCATGCATAAAACGAAAGTTAGCGGCTTAACCCCCGACACTCTTGCCCAACTCGTAGCTAGGGTGAGATTCTGGCTATGGAATGGATAGCGTCTCGCGAGTTCCCATGGGTAGGAAGGAAGACAAGCGGCAAACCAGAAATGCGGAAAGCCAGGCTGTTTAGCATTGGCGTAGACTGTATTGTGATTTACGAAGAAAGTTGTCGGACCGGCAAACCCATTTTTCTTATTCTTTGTTAGAATTTACTTTTTTTTTTAATTCCGTGAATTAACTTGTTCTTCTGATACCGGCAGAAACAATTGTAAGATAGCGATAGAATAATACATGATTAAGATGAAAAAGGGAATTGTACACAATTTCCATATTTAGTGGATGATGTGATTGCGGATGGTTGAGGGAGAGACGTATCCACGCGTTGTATCTAAGAGAGCTACGAACGATCGGAAGGGAGGGCGGAGGGTTGCAAGGCGGAAGGGATGAAACCGTTGTTACTGCTCGTTTGATCAGCGGAACGCCTATTAAATCGGACGAAAGCTTTAAGCTTACAGGAAATTGCATAAAATTGAAAAGACTCCCAACCCCGTTCAGCTTCCACTTTCTCAAGCGTGCCAAACTCCCCCGTCCTGAGGGATGAATGAAAAAAAGAAGAAAAAAGGCAAGTAAACCCGAGAAGTTGACGGGGTGGCTGATTGGCCTATTTGCGCGCGTGCTTAAATCGCCTAATGACTTTCGGGAAAATTGAATTCCCCGCGCAGAATCTAGCACAAGCGGATCAACGGTTGGAGGTTATGTGCTAGTTGCGCATGCGCACAATGCCGATGACAGAACACGTTAGGATGTAGCAAGTAAACTGGATGACCTAAGAAATAACTGATAGCGCTGTCGTGTTAAAATTTGCATGTCAGGAGTAGAGACAGAGAGTAATTAGAAACGTCAATTGCACCGATCGATCGATCGATCGATCGAATAGTCGCTGTGAAGCACGTTGGGAAGTATCATCAACGATCAATTTATTCCGATAGACTATAAAGGATTGGCGATTTGGCCGTCGACGTCCATTGACGTGAGGGACGTCGGAAATTCTACGGGAGCGTCGTTACAGTTTACCTTGGTTTAAACCAGGTAAACCTGGCAAGGTTATAAACATGGGAGCTTATTTGGATGTAAATGCCGTGCCGCTAGCTGGACCTCAACTTGCGCAAGCTGTTGCAGCAGGTATAGGAGCTTTTCATCAAGCCGTCGGCGGCTTCGTGCCGGTTAATACAATACGATCACATAGGCTCACCGTCATTTATTCCGTCTTGTGACGACCTACGGGTATCTGGTAATTATTGTTACGAGCATGCTGGAACGTTTGGTCCAAGATAATAATCAATCGGCATGATTATCATATATTTGGCATATGACTGTGTCGCTTGTCTGATGATTATTTATTAGAGTGATTGTTATGTTCTCTTTTTTTGTAAACAACAGGGTTAGGGATCTGCAGAGAGCATTAGGGCTCAAGTATCAGAGACTGCTGGAACAAAGCCAACTGTATCACGGGCACTTTTAAACATACCGTCCCGAGCTTTAATCCACTTAGGCAACCGTTTTAATTATATCCCATGTTCTGCCGAGGGATGAAAAACATTGTCCCTCCTTATTAAAACAGTACTGCCATTATTTTGGACTATTCTTAACCTCATAATGCGCAATACGTAATATGTATTGTGTAGAACGAAAGTGACGTAATTGTCGAGGACGATTATTATGCGATGCGCATATATCTTGAGGTCGCTCTCGGTAGGAAATGGAAAGTTACAGGAGGTCGGAAAACTTTTTTTTTCCGTTGAACAAGTAAAAAGTTTGAGGGAAAGTAAGAAATGGCAATTTACAATTTGTATTTAACTTTTGAACTATCCTTTCGTTCTTTAAGGGCCTTAACCCTGTAGCAGGTCTAGATGCAGATGTATATATATATATATATATATATGGTACATGGGTCAGGGGCTTCTTACTTGGAAAATGGTAGGAGTGGAAGGTCAGTAAAGAAAAAGAGTGAAGCTTGGTTCCTTTACTCTCCATAAAACTTGTACAATGGCGTAAAGGAAGTCGGGTTGTTTCCGTGCACCGGGCAATGCCTGGTAAGCAATCACGTAATGCAGTGGCTCTTTCGAATGGCCTCATATGTTTCACCCCTGATCGACACGCGACTTACTGTGACCTTTTTCCTTTGGAGTGTCCCTAACGTATTTCGAGACCATTGTAGGAACAATCGGCACCAGGGAGACGCAACCTACAGGTACCAGTACCGATCAAGAGCAGAAAAATGCTGAACGCATTGTGTCCTTAAATGACCCAAGCGATACCAGCGGTGGTGGTGTCCAAGGTCCTTCAGGGAGTGAGATTCGAAGGACGATGATCCAGGGGGTTAGTAGCTTCCATGAGGTGGGGATAAAAATGACCAGTCCTATCCAATGGGAGAGTCTAGAGGTTCTGCGGGAAAGTGAATATCCACGTTCCCACCCGATATTTATGTAGTGCCACTGTGCGCCATGTTTATGGTTTTTGTGCGAACCGGGCAGGATGCAAAGAGCGTCGTAAAACAGGGTTGCAGGACGTTACCGGAGAATAAACGGCCTATGGGCAAGCGCATAAATTCCCTCTCGAAAAGCTCCCGACCCTCGTGGATATATATACCTCGAGTACAGAACTTTTTCGATTTTCAATAGACTGCAGCTCTTCTCTCGACTCTTAGATCGACTCGACTTCATCGATGGACTCGCGAATGGTTTTTATTTCGCAGTCCCGGTGACTTCACTCTTACGTATGTAGACTCCCGTTCTTCTCGATCGATCCGAATCCCTCCTCTTTCTCTTTATACTCACTGGTAGCAACCCTCGCGAGACCGTGACTTATCTCCGGAAGGACCATCCTCTACCGGCAGCTAAAGTCGCCGATAACGTCGGCCTTGTATCACTCCTGTATCTCTGCTATTCTAGGGTACTCCAGAATCTATCCAACTTTCATCATCCGAGTGGCTTCTCATGATCGCTGCCTAGATACTGCCGTAGTAGAAAGTGAGTTTACTTTTTGTTCTCGTAGGCGTGCAAAGGGCCCGCTGCATCTAGACGTCGCAATAGGGGGCTCTTGCCTATTATAGATCTTTGAATTTTTTTTCAACGTAACGAACGCCATTCTGAACGAAATCGTATCCCACTGAAGTTCGCGCGTCAATTTTGATCACTGCTATGGAGCCAACTCGAGTCGGTCGTTTTGTCACGAATAAGTCTCGTACATAGTATAGGCTTTATAACATAGCGAAACTGTGAGTTCGTGTAATATCGACTTGGACCTGTGAGATTTTTCCTCTAAAAAGTATTTCTCGAAGAAACTGAAATCTAATCGCACGCCAGCCACTCCCAACTTGCCGAGAATCAGAATGGAAAAAGGGAGACCGGGTAAATAGCCAGGAGAGGAAGAAAAGCGTGCAGCAACGACGACGACGACGACGACGACGACGATTCGAAATACTATCAGCCCATGGATCGGGGCCGGTACGTGCACGGATTTGTAATTAAATAAAGCGGCAGCCCCGCGGAGAAGAAATTTTCTACGGTTCCCGTATTTAGCGCTCCCAGTCGGCTTCCAGACTTCACCCATGCCTAACTGGTATTTTTGCCCCGCTGGGAAATCAGGCATTCGATGAAGCATCTCGTATGGCATCGTTAATTCCATTTGTAGCTATTTGCTCGGTTCTCCTCGAACGTGTGCGATTACTGTCCTCCCCCCCCCCACCCCTCCTACCCTCTTCAGCATCTTTATCATTTGGAACTCTTCGTCTTATCCTACGTTGTATTGCCACAGACTTTCTTATAACCCCTCCCCGAACCCTCACACCTTTACCCCTCGATCCCTCTTTCGATACGTCTTCACTCCAGGTTCGCAATATGCTTTCCACGGTACCGCAAGGAAACACACTCTCTCTCTCTCTCAAAGATTTTCTTTTTTTTAAGAAAAAAAATTGTATCCCGATATTTCATGTACTTATTTTTTTCATTAAAATCCGTTTGGCTCATTCGCACAATTTTACGAGTGCCCCTGTAAATTATATTAAGCGCTATATTAACATGGTAAAGTTTCTGAAAATCATCTCCGCTATCCTCTTGATAGAAATTCAGGTTCAGCCTTCTCACCAAGACTCCCGTGAAAGCCTATCGTCAATTAATTATGTCGCTGCGTAACTTATCCTTTAACAATAGAGGATTCGTCTTTGCGTCTGACCAGACAATGCATATTAAATTTGCCGTCGTAGCCGTTCACGCTCGTCCTCTTGGACAATGGTGCCGCGCTATTCCGAGGTCGCTGGGTTTCCCGAGTTTCCATAGGTCTCCAAGGTTTCCCTGCTTTCCCATAGTTCCTTGCCCGAAGAACATCGAGACCGGGACCGAAACATAGGAACCATCAGTAATTCCCTGGGAAACCGCTTTGCATCCGCCAGGACGTATCATGTGGTACGTATGTACACGTATCTCTGCCAGATCCTAACATCGCGTCCTCTCACTCATTCGTCCAAAGACCAAGGAAAAGCATTCATTTGCTAATTCCCAGAGGATCCAGTCACGCAATTAACCAACCAAGCATTCAGTTATCCTCGGGGGGGGGGGGGGGGCTTATTAACTATACGTCCTATCGGGGTTTCGTTCCTTCGACCTTACGACCTGTGTTATTAGATGAGCTTTCCTCTGTGGTCGTGCGAAATTGAATGTATCCAGCTAATTAAGCTGCGACGCGAAAGCAGGTACTCTCGTATGTGCTTGCAAGTGATACACACCGGAGACACATTCTGCATGGTGAGACCTATAGAGACCACATGAGATAGAAATGCTTGCAAGCACAGTTTGCTCAGGTGTTGGTTTACATGGCGTAAGAAGTTTCTTCTCGCTTGTAAGCTTACTCCTCTCATTATCGCGAATAAGTGTCACCCGCTGTACCCGACGTCTGTGTCCTCCTTGTTTCTCCTGGATCCTCTGTGACATATCTCTAGCAACTTTGTACGTATGACACACGAGCTTCGAATTGACAAAGAAGTTGCCTCGATGGTTGATCACTTGTCCTTCTCTTCTCGTTTCTCGTTCATTTGTTTCAACTGCTTATATTGCTGCTTGACGCGGGATCAGCTACAGGGAGAAATCGTTAGTTCTGCTGTGACTGTCTGATCTTGCGTCGTGGGAGACAGAACTTCCAAGAGTGATTATACATATGCGCCTTTTGAGAGACTCGTCAAAATTGGTAATATTTTTGGGGGCTGGTGTGCAGTCTCTCATTGAATGATGCAGGACTATACTGAGGGTGATTTTTCGATAAAATTTTTTGGAGGACGGATGGTAGTTAGGGGCTTGAGATAAGTGAAAGGGATTTGAGAGAGAGTAAACGATACTTACTGAATGAAAAAGTTCTTGACAAATTTCCAAATTGCTTTTTTATCCATCGGGCGTTTCTTGGCTCAGACAGTACAGGATATGAGATTCGAATGTTGATGTATCAGGGGAAATGGCTTTATGTGGATATTCCTTGAAATAAAAATAACGATGGACAGACTCCTTTTTTTTTGTGAAACTGATATTGCCCTTTTCCTTCTATTTTTATGATGTTTAGGAAAGAAGGGAGGGGAATTACTGCTTGTATTATCTCCAGGGATGATTTCGTCAATTTAGCGGATGTGAGGAGATACGAACAGAGCGAGATCAGGATTAAGTCGGTTATCTGTCTCGTTATGACTTTATTGCTATTCCTTGAGTGCACGAAGGAAGCCGGTGACTCCGTTCGAGGCGTTTCCGGTTGCCGACCGCGTTATCGAGAAAATTTCTTGAAAATGGCCGTACCTGCGGGAAACCGCAAAGCTGTGCGACGCTCAATTGGAAATAAAGTACAAGATATCCGCTAATTAGCCATACCCCTATTTACTTGAAATCTTTTGCTTGGAATCAGTGTCTTTCTTAAAAGTAATTTCCGCCACCTATTTCGTCACATTCTAAGTTCATTTCGCATTTTCGTCTACAATGAATTTCTGCAACTTTACATAATCATATGCAAACCTTGAGAAAAAATACTGATGACGTCTATACGCGAAATTACGCCCAAACGATTTTCGTTGTAGGACATTTGGCATTTTTGGAAGTTAAAGACAAACTGAAAACTCCGGTAAGAATATTATACAATCAAAGTTTAACGATCAGCTCGAAACAATTGGATTATATCGAAAATCACGTATCCCTTTGATCTATAACTATAAGAATAACCGTATCAAAGAGTAACGAACTCTTCCGTCCTCGATAACGGAAAGTTCGTGATTTTTACGTTTGAAAATATCGAATCGATACTACGTAATACTACGGTGCATTTAAATGTGGCGCCCACGCATCCGTTAAAGACAATAGGGATGCGCAATCAGCTTCAGTCACGTAGAGTAAAATTTGCCTGGAGTTTGCGTCGTGCATAATTCAAACAGATGGGTCGTTAGGAAAGTTTTACCATTACAAACTCGAAATATAAAGTGCAGGGAGGACGGTCTTCTTTAAATTGTATCGCAAATTGCCGCGGCCTGGTTCCTCCTATAGCTACAGGCAACGCGTAACGGCTGTAATGGCCTCCTATTATGCCGACACTCACAGGGCGTAGCCTCGCAACCGACGTTCACATATATTTTCCAACACTCGTCCTTCGTGCTCGTTGCAACAACCAACAAAAATCGAGTTTCAAGTTTTGACTCAAATATTCTTACGCCCCGTCGGAATCCTTATCGATCACAAACCGAATGCCGAGATAACAGCCATCGCTGTATACATATATATCCTTTCGTTTAACTTCTCAAGAAAGCTTCCTGTCCTTTCTACTGCTTTCTATAGTCCCATTCTCTTAACTCCCTACTGTTACGCGACTCTCTAGGGATCCTACTCGAAACGCTGATTGCGCGCTACATTTGAGTAATTGCTTCTGAAAATTGAAATTGACTGGCAGTTACGTTAGCCTCTGAGCAATTGGCGAACACGATGCATCTCACGTCCAGATTAATTTCGTACCGTTACGATTTACCCAGTCGTTTCAACGCAGTCGGTACCATGATTGAATTAAATTAATGTTTACCATTACGGTAACTCTAAGCGTCATTTTCACTTGGTCCAGTCTTGGGTGGCTGCGCCGTAACTGGTGTTGTACTTGGGTACCGTAAAATAAAACGGGTAACCGTTTCGTTTACCGACCCGCTTTAGTTAATAACAACCTTGTCGTACAGAGCGGTCTGGCCATTTTGAAATTATCGCGTATAAACCTTAATCCGAGAATAGAAATTATTTTCCTTTTTTCTTTTTTTAACTCTCTCCCCTCTCATCCTTACCGTACTCTTTACCCCCCCCCCCTCTCTCTCTCTCTCTCTCTCTCTGTCTCTCTCTCTCTCTCTCTCTCTCTC